>JAOTBA010000002.1:32584638-32624392 GCA_025629845.1 Erythroxylum squamatum | reverse complement strand
ATGGGCCTTGAAGTGTGATCAAGCCCATTGCCAACATCAAATGAGCCTACAGGGTCGCACACAAAGAGTGATGTGATTTGGGCTTATTCTCTTGGGCCTAATTTATTAGGCATTGAATAAATATATGTGGATATATTTATTGGGCTGGATTGAATTAAGTTGTCGGGCTTTTATTATATGAGATATAATGGGCCGAAATTTATTAGGCTTCAATGGGATTAAGTTTTCTCTATAAATAGAGAAACTTAGGTCTTCTTAGATGAAGAAGAGTGTGAGACGAAACCCTAGCCACCCTCCGAGAGAAAACTGTGCAGCGTTCGGAAAGAGTTTCAGGACGTGCTAGCACACGATAGTTGCTGCCCGGATCGTTCATACTCGTGTGGATACCGGTAGAGGACATTCGCGTATTGCAGTGTCTACGAATTCGGAAAAAGAGACAACTAATCCGCGTCAAAAGGTATTTTCGTACATCCTGTGTATTTTTGATTATACTTCTTGTTGTATTATGGTCTTTTCCGCAGCGTATTGTGAATACTCGGGCCATACGCGATCCAACAATTCTGTCATAATATCTTTAAGAGACATATCTGGCCTTGTCATTTGAAGATCTATCCAGACACTAAACTCATGCAATCAATCACTAAACTCATGGACCTTAAAAGTGAACCATGGACCTTAAGTAGGTTTGTAGATAGGGGTTGTTTGAGGTCCAACTGGTTTAGTCATCAATTCAATGTCATCAATCTCAGGTTCGACTTCTGTGTATGGTTGAGAAAAGTTTGGAACAACCATCATCATTTGCGATATCTGGATGAGATCTGCAAACTATTCTGAGCTTTTTGAATTTTCTGTAAAAGAATCAGAGTCTTGACTATTAGTTTGGTTATTAGAGCTATTCAATGTTGATTGAAGGGTAGCTATGAATTCTTAGTCAGGTATTGGTTCTTTTGGTGTGTCTGAGGAAGATCTTTCTTTAGTGGAGAAGGTGGCAGTGCAAATGAAGGTTTAGAAGTTGACGGAGTGCTTCATGCTGGAGGGTTTGGTTTGGAAGGTTTTGATGGTTTTATAAAGGTTTGTCTAAACAACGAATAAGACAATTTGAAGACTTTTTTGCAGTCAGTAGCATCTGGATATGATGGGGGTGTTATAGGTGGGTCGTGTGGTTGGAAATGTTAAGGGATATGAATCATATACAACTCCAGAATGTTCTTTAACCATATCTGACTCAATTCTTTTAAGCTCTTCTCGAACCTTTTGAAGTTCTTTTTCGTTTTTTAGAGAACTCTGGGCCATAATAATGTTGGTCGATGTATCTTCTCATATCTGAATCAAGTTGGGCAACTTGATTGATCATTCATTGATGTAATTGCTTCACTTGGAAAGATATGGCATCAACTTTTGAATTTAGTCCTTGTGTCTGTTGAGACAGACCATCAAGTTTTAAATCAATTCTTCATAGGGCATTGTTTTGTGCCATAACATTTTGTGTCTACCAATTGAGAACTTTTTTTGCTGGAGAAACAGGAACATGATTACCATGTGGATTGATACCTATAGATCTCGAGTACAGCTTTAGAGATACTCCAATGGTTTTATTGGTGTGAGCTTCCAAGGGTGGAAAGTCTTACTCATATGATCTCATCATTATACAAGGTATTGGTTTGGGGATTCTCTTTGGGGATTAAAGGTACAAAGCATCTTGGTTGGATTAAATACTCTTTCCCAACTTCTTTCAGCAATTTAGAGAGATTTCTTGGTCTAGGTTTAAGATTTCTAAGACCAATTCAAGGCCTCGAGTTTTCATCGTCATCATGTTTGGGTTGGATCCTCTTTGATGGTTGGCATGAAGATTTCAATTTTCTACTAGGCTCCTCTCTTCAGCGAGGAACATAAACATCATCATCGCTATCAGAGTCATCATCCATCCAACATTCACAGTCTGAATCACACATGGATGGATCTGCATCCTAGATGAAATGGCCATTAACGTGGCTGACCTATATCTTATGTCCATCAAGGTGGACAAAATGAATTGGAGGGTCATCAACGCCTTCTTTATGAGAAAAGGCTGGGCTAATCATCTTGATCGGGCCAGAAAAGGCTTTAGATGACTCTAGGTGTTCTTCTCCAAGCTTGCTAAAAATAGACTTTAGTGTCTTGTCCTTCAAGCTTCTCAAAATAAATGGAGTGGTAGTATGAATGGAGCGTCGATGAGAAGTGTGAAACTCCTTTTCATAATTTGTGATCCACTCCATAGGCATCATCTCTGCCACTTGTTGTGATGGCAACTGTCATCGAATTTGTATGATAGTTGTCTCATTCTAAGACCTATCTGTTACCATGTAGAGAGCATCGCTTATAGAGTTTGGAAAATTTAGGTCTAGAGCATAATTCTACAGTCTGTAGATGACCTGATGATGGAGTGTGGCCATGATGACAGTAGGGTCTTGTTCTATGTCAACAATTTGGATTTGGACGTTGAACCTCGTAGGCAGTGTCAGATCATCAAGTTTGATGTTGAAATTTGGAGCGATGATCATGATTTTATAAGTTTTGTCCTTATAATTCCAAAAATTAAAATTTTCTTTTCAACCACATTATTTTATGTTTTCTATTAAAGGAAGCTAAAAGTGAAAAATCCTTCTTGAGATATCTATGAGACCAGATTTTGGCTTCTTCTTCTTCTTCCTTGTGCTAATGCATAAAAAGGTTTTACCTTCTTATAGGTTTGGTTTAACTAGAAATCTTGTAAAACATTTAGGTCTTGTTTGGTAACCGGTAATTAAGAGGTGGGAATAGGAATACAACCTACATTCCTAATTTTTGGTTATTTGGTTACCGATAGTAAATAAAATAAGAAATAACAAAGCTGTAATAAATCTTAAATAATTCCAGACTTTTATTCCTAGGAGGTGTGGATTTCCACTAGAATGAAAAATTGGGAATAAGAGATAAAGATATTATTATAATATTATCAAGTTGTTATCAAGATATTGATTATTATCATAATATTATCATCAAAAATATCTTTTATATGAATTTCTTTAATAATTATTTTATTGATACTTTTATTCTTATCATAAAAATCATTCATAATTATTTAAAAATCAATAATTTTATAAATCATTAAATTTTTTGGTTAATTATTTATAAAATATAAAATATTATAATCAACTATGTGAAAATTTATACAATAACTAAATATAAGTAAAAAAATTTAATATTTTCTCATAGTTATTTAACATAATTTCTTCTTTTACTTCTCTTTTTTTTTGTGTGTTTTGTCTCAACTGAAACTCTTTATTTGTTATTTCTCTTTGGTTGCTTATCAACATATTTCTCTAGTTCAGCTTTTATTTTTCTAAACTTTTTTAATTTCTTTTTTTTTGTGATAAATTCTTGTTTTTATTTTCTCAATATTATTGCATAAGAACTTGTTCTGTCATCTTTTGGGAAATCATTGAATTACTTAAAAGAAGAAACCACAAACCATATTCAAATTTCATTTAGGTTTGCATGATAGCTCGAGACATACTCGAGTTATCTCAATGATCACATAGTATTATAATATCTATTATGGAATTTTATATTAGATTATCTATTTAGACAATACATTATTTTGATTGATTCTTATAAGGATATTATTATCAATATTGCATGTTATTTTATCTAATTTATTTAATAATTATTTTGTTTAATTTTATTTCAATGATTTTATATCATAAAATAAGTTCATTATGGTTTTTAAAATTTTATTCTTATAAGAAAAATCATACACAATTATTTAAAAATCAATAATTTATTGAATCATTAAAAATAATTTTATTTATTTATTTATTAAATACATAATTTTTATTAATTATTAATAATATTAATTATTTACAAAATCAATCACACAATAATTAAACATAAGTAAAAAAAATTATTTATTACCATTCTTAATATTTGATACCAACTATTAATTTCAATAATCTCATTCGTAGTAGTTAACTACTTATATACCAGGCATGCATAATCAGTAATTCTATTTCTATTCTAATTCTAACTTTTCATTCCGATTCTCTTTTTTATACTAATCTTTTTATTACTGGTAACCAAACGAGACCTTAAATAATTCAATCGGTTGCCTTTTTTTTCCTTGTATGTTTCTACATAAACATATTAAAATTTTCATAAATTGGATCCTAACAATTTATTTTACTATGTGGGCTATTTGAGGCCCAATTTAAAACCTCAACTTAATTAATCCTCCTCTACAAGCCCAATTGCATGCCAACTCTGAAAAAGAAAATGCACAATGAAACCCTAACAGGCCACACTCTTTAGGGTTCGCAGGAGCTCCACCATATGCTAGCCCTTGGAACTTCGGCGGCGTTGTTATTCCCTTAGCCAGTGTGAGTATTCTTTCTCTACACTTGATTGATTTGCATTTAGCTTAGCAATTGAATTGATGCAACCGACAAGAACCAACCAATTTTTCATGTTTATCGGGTTCGGGTTTATTCGAGGCCCAGCCTGACCGACTAAAACCCTAATTCATAAAAGCGAGCTACCTTCTGTTTAAACTTTAGAGCACTCCCTCGTATTTTTTATTCATCTCTTTTCAGAAGCTCTCTTGTTTTGTACCTTTGTTAAGAGTGTACGTGTGTGGTTTTTGCTTTCTAGGTTTTCTGTAGTTTGGCTTTTGGATGATATTTAGCGTTTCGCTGTGCTTATCTGTTTTGTTTTTCATGGTTAGGCAGTGAAAAATGGGAGCCAAATCAAAGAAGGTATCCAAGAACAATTTGAATAAAATTTCTCCTTCTTCTCAATTATCCAATCGTACAAAGGAGGGTGCTTCAGATTTCTTGGTGGGTTTGATTTAATCATACAGAAAGTTTGTTCTTGTAGTTATTTGTTCGAGGATTAGCGTCTTAGTTTGTCATATGCCTGATAATTATAATTTTTTATCAAAAAAAGCCACTAGAAGCAGGGCCTGGACAAAAGCTTTCCCAGCCACAAGAGTCGAAAATTGGTGCAACTGTGTTATACATCGGTCGAATACCTCATGGGTTTTACGAAAAGGAAATGCAAGGTAAAGGTTTCTACTTTTTATTTATTTCCTAAATTTGATTAGAATTTTTTCTTTGGTTTTTGCTTTTTATTCGAGGATCTTATTATTTGAAATTCTTCTTCTGATGCGTATCTATTTGTGCCCTTTCGCAGCATTCTTTTCGCAATTTGGTAAGGTGAAGAAACTGAGAATTGCACGCAACAAGAAGGTTAGAGCCGCCAGTCCTTTCTTTTTTAACGGTTCTACCCGGTTTTTGATTTCTTATTTGCATGTGTTTGTAGATTTTGAAGGCTTATATACACGTTTTAGTCAACTTTTTTAAGCAGTAGTTGTTTTGTTTCTGGGCTTTATGTGGAAGTTAAACCATTTTAAGGTAATTTTGTGTCATGAATCGATGTCTCCGTAATCTGTTTTCTTGCTCTAGTTTCAGAGGAAATATATTCCCTTCCTGGCATATTTCCATAGATATTTACATGAATATGGTGATATTGTAAACTTATCTATTCATTTCTTTATCTTGACTAAATGAGGCTCATGTTCTATAAATGAATCCTTTGTGTGATTTAATCCAACTTTTTACCCTTTAGAAGAAGTGAAAGGTGTAATTTCTATGTTGACAATGATAAAAATGATATATTTTTTGTTTGGTCAGAATGAAGGGTAACAACTGTAGATTTTGTGCCTTTTATCTTCTAAATGGTGTTTTGAAATTTTTTTACATAGTTATTAAGAAATGATTCATCATAATTAAATGAGTATATTCTTCAACTTGTACATGAACACAAAAAATTGAAAAAACTCAATTTTTTGTTTTACAAATGAAATTATGGTGGGGAAAAGTTCTGCTTCTGGAAGCTTTTATGGTATTGGTATGTAGGATATGTGTGGTCTTTTTCCCTGGTGCTTCAATCATAGGTTTTGCAAAAGCAAGCTTGGAAATAATTCCAAGCTGTTCGGTTTCATATTAACAGCAATTGTTTAAACTTACCCCATTTAAGACTTAAATGCTGAAGGGTAGACTAAAAACCTATTAATTTGAGCAGATTCTGTTTCTGCATGTTAGTTCTTGCGTAGAAATGGTCGCTCTCATCCATCGCCAACCTGGTAAGAAAATTTGGTTCTGGTTTATGTTTATGTGGAGTCTAAATTTCAACGTCATGATAGGTTGTGATAATGTAATTTTTCAAAAATCAAATTCTATGATTTGATCTTACTTTATATGTGCATAATAAAACAGGAAATTTAGAGTGGATTCACCTTGAATAGTGGAAAAAATTATGTATGCAAGTGTTTTTATATCCCTGTTGTTTGTGCACACCATCTCACGTCATATACTGTTCAAGTGTTGGTAAAATGAGGTCATTATATCACTTTCAAGTGCCCATTATGCGAGTACAATGGTTATTACTAGTTCTTATTCTTCTGCCACCTTGTTGTTAACAGACTGGAAAGTCGAAGCATTTTGGATTCATCGAATTTGAAGATCCTGAGGTTTTCTTAACTCACTTTAGTGTTTAATATCTTGCAAAACCTACCATTTTGGTTACCGAAAGGACTCTTGTGAAATGCAGGTGGCTGAAGTTGTAGCTGATTGTATGCATAATTATCTGTTGTTTGAGCACCTACTACAAGTCCATCTCATCCCCCCTGAACATGTTCATCCAAAGCTGTAATTGATCTATACTTGTTATATGCCTCCTTTGTTCATCACTGTAGCATTAACAAAATGGATCATTTTCCTGAAACTGTAATAAATTGTGAACTTTCACCAGTACTTAAGTCTGTAAATATATGTTTATAAAACTTTTTGTATTCTTAAAAACCAATTTTAGTCAGCTGTCGAGGTTTTCATGGATTTCAGTTTGTTTTTGTGATTATCGTACTTGGTTATCTGTTTTTGTGTTTCTTCTTGGATGAATTAGCAAGATGCCAGTTGAAATACAATAGGCCCTTATTAGACTTCTCAAAATGTGTATGGTTAAGACACAATTTAAGGGTATAAATTGACTTGTTATTAGCATCCATTGCCATTAAACTTATCTAAAGTAGCATATTGTGAAAATACCTGAATATTGCCAATATCTTCAAGTTATAATAGCCATGATTCAAGGAAGGTCATGCGTACAGTTTTTCTCTCAGAATATAGAGGTTGCTTTTGTTTCCAGCGGGTCTGACATTACTTTTTTTTTTTTATATTCGTTATCATCCATCTTTTTTCCCCTTACGGTTTTCTGAATAAATAGGTGGAAAGGGTTCGATTATCGAAAGAAACCAGTGGACTGGGTGCAAATTGAACAAAAACGACTGAACAAGGTCAGTAAGAATAATAGATGACAACTCATGACAAATTGTTAATTGGTTCTTAATGGCTTGGGGAAAACTATTTACTAAAATCATTTTTCTGTCACTTGATCATTCAGGAAAGAACTTTGGAAGAGCACAACAAATTGGTGGAGAAGATCATGAAGCGAGATCGGAAGAGGCGGAAAAGAATAGAAGCTGCTGGTATGGATTTTGAGTGCCCGGAAATTGTAAGTCGTTCTTTTTACTAGACTGGATATTGCAAGGATAGTAGGTTGACTACTGGCTGAAAGGAGTATGCTTTTGAAATGATTTTTGTGCAATGCAACTATTCTCATTTAGGATCAATTGGCATCTGGCTGTTTGCTGTATAACTTGCTAAACACTTATAGCAGTTTACACCATCATGGCAATTCTTACTGCAAGTTAGCTTAATGTTATTGTAGCCCAGTATTTGATTACTGTCGCGAAAATGCCACTCTTTTGGCAAGTTTCAGAAATGCCCTACATTTTCCAAATTTTTCATCTTCCCAAATTGTGTTGCCTTGTTAAGCGCAGGTCATAATAATATGTTGCTTGCGACTGCATAGTATAACTGTTACCAGTCAGTATTGATTGATTCATACGTAATGATTCTTTTCCGAATGTTTAACATTATAAAGTAGTAGTTATTTTCTAGTTAGTATATGCATTAGTCAAGTTGTTGAAAGAAGTGACACTTGTCTTTTAACTAATTAGCTTGATCGTACTGTTTATCCCTTTTCTGTTTTGTTAAAGGTGGGTAACATCCTACCTGCGCCAAAGAAGATTAAGTTCGAGGATTAGAGGGTTGCTTGCAGAAGTTGATGAGGAGATTTTCTCGCAGAAACAGTATAGGGACTTAAGTGTAATGGTTTTCATGAAATTGTGTACAATACGGCAAAAGCTACACAGCCAGCCAGACACTGGTAGGGAATGTCTTGACTGACACTTGCAATATCCTCGCTCTTCTTTCTTGTAAACAATTTCAGCCATTACGTAATATCTACTACTCCGGAGTATGTTTCCTTTTTTTTAAGGTTCTCCTCAGCTATTTCTAGGACAGGGTAATGTGTTGTGC
This sequence comes from Erythroxylum squamatum, assembly GCA_025629845.1. Lineage (NCBI taxonomy): Eukaryota > Viridiplantae > Streptophyta > Magnoliopsida > Malpighiales > Erythroxylaceae > Erythroxylum > Erythroxylum squamatum. Next base: position 32,615,939 of record JAOTBA010000002.1, on the reverse strand, counting down.
AGCGACTTAAAGTACTCTGATAGGAAAATAAAGATCATGAAACGCTTAGAAGGAATTTCATGGTACTTCGATTCAGATACCAAAAAACTTAGCTGCTTAAGACAGATAATGGCTCAGCATAACCCTGGCAAATGAGTCTGTATTAAGTATTGACACATCCAGAACACATTAAGAAATAAATAGGGTTCTTTGTCATGCAGTTGCTCTCAGTTCATGCCTTTGTGCTAGTTAGTTCTCATTTGTGAGTATCATACATTTAACTAGTGGAAGTTCAATCAAAGTTGACCATTTCAGAAAACAATATGACAATTCAACGATCGTTAACTATCAGTGTCACCATCATCATCATCGTCAGTCTCGTAGTTATGGCATAATGATTGAAGTACAGTATTTGCAGCGCCAGTTTTACTTGCCTCCGCTACTTTATTCTCCTCTGCTACGACTCGCTTGCTACCATCAACAAATGCATCTTCTTTCTTCGTGACAGAAATCGTGAACAATGGGGATCTCAATTTCGGACCTGAACCACTTGATTTTTCTGCAGATAATACATAAAATTTGTTAATACTGTCATATTAGACATTTCATAAGACTACAACAATCGATACAACACAACTTTTCCAGCAACAATTTTCAGAAGAAAAAAGCTTTACAGAAAGCAATTATCATAAATAAAAGACTAATAAAGAGCCTAACATATTAAATTAATTTTAGTAGAAGCTCAATCCTCAATGCCAAGTTGTATAAGGAAGTTTATTGCCAAATAATATATTTCTTTCAGCCACATCCGTTCTTGATAGTGTTGGCAATTTATCTTGGGCTCGAAGTTAGCAAACCATGCTAAAGTTAATAGATTTTGAGCCAGGCTTGAACTTTTTTCTTTAATTTTCATGCATTGAGCTGGCCTCGAAGTCAAGAGTTTTGACTCGAGCTAAATGGTCTGGCCCAGTTTAAAGCCCAACTATTTTTTAAATTAATTTTTTCCAATGAAACAATGTTTTGTTATTACAAATTAAGCTCACTCTAGCCTCGGGTTGACCCCAGGCCCTGTTTTACTTTCAGGCCAAGTCAAGCCCATTCCCAACAAATACATGAATTGGTTACTCAAGAATGTTCGGTTTACCAAAAAATCATGTCCAACTAAGACATGAAATTTCAATTTTATGATTAAATACGGATACCTAGACAGGAAACCATTAAAATATTCCAGGGGAATTGCTTGGACGTCACTAATCAAAATATTATTGCGTGTAAAAGAGGCCATGAGTTAATAGAGTAGATTGACAATGCATTCACAAATTATAAGAAAGACTAACGCATTTACATGAAAATTTTGAAACTTTAGAGAACATACCGGGATTAGGACTATATTACATGATAATGATCTCAACTCACACGTGAAGAGTTGCCGCATGTGCACTATAATTCACAGGTCTAGTGTGTTATTTAGATATACTGAATTGCAAGCATTTTCATGTCCTAACCTCAATATCTAAAAACTAGCATTAAACCAGTACCAAGTTATTTTGGCATATTCATTATCCATCTAATCCTTATCGTATCATTTTAAAGTTTTAAAGCTCAAAGTATCCTTACTTCCTATCACTAACAGTGATCATACAAAAAGCAAAGAAAGATATATAAAAACTCCTAGTCAAAATGATCAGATCGGAAAATAGCAGGGAAGAAAGAGTGAGCATACCTCCATTACTTGGACCATCTGATGTGGCTTTTGTTAATGCATCTGTTGGCTTATTTGGCAATTCGTCAACGATCTTTCTCTTCTGCATTTAAGCAAGCAAGGAAAATGGTTAGCGAACACAATATTCATATCCCAGCAAGGGAAAACAAGCTGATCTATCTTGAGATCATATTATATTTTGAATACAATAGCTCAGTGCGCAGGATCAAGAGAGATGCCACAAACAATGAAATGGGTATAAACGATTGATAATATGATAGGTTATTTCCAAGAGACAAATTAAATATAGGATGCTCTCCCTTTTTCTTTATTATTTCTCTGTGTGCTGGCACTATAGCATGTTCATTTAGGATAGTCCCCAAAATCAATCATAAACAAAAACAAAATTTATAAGATTGGAAAACCAAATTATGAGAAAGATGATGGTAGTTTAGAAAAATCATAAACCCATTATAAAGGGGAAGTCGTTTTTTTTATAATTCCTTTTAGAACAATGTTAAAAGAATATTGTGAAACAGAAAATATATTCATTACTAATGTGTTTTTGAAAGTCTCAATATTAACTGGATCATGATAGTTCTTATAGCGTTATTAAGACTTTTCTATAATTCTATTCACATTAGAATAATACTCCTTTCAAATTAAAATAATCCATAGAAATAGCTCACAAAAGGGTAATAAACCAATGCAATAAAAAATCACATTGTTTAAAAATTGCATCATTCTAGGAAAATGTTTTAGGGAAAGCATTATGTATATCAAAAGACTGTCATAATGGCACATGGCTAGTTCTTAGTTCTCAGTAATACTTGGGCATCTTTTTCTGAACATTTTTGTTATGCAAAATAAAAGAAAATGAATGGAGTTGTAAGTAGCTATACACAAATTAAAGGGCCAGTAGATTATACCTTGAAATTGTTACTTGCTGAAGCATCTTCATCATCAGATTCTTCATCAGAGATTCTTCGTATAACCTCCTCTGGCCTCTGCTTGATTGTTAGCACAAAGTAAACCATGATAAGAGCCAAAAGAGATTTGGTGCAATAAGTGAGTAACAAAAGAGTATCCAGAAGGCATTTCAATACTAACATGAAATATTGATTTTATAAGAGCTTCATCCTCTTCTTCAAACTTCTTCTCCTGTAAGCACATACAAGAATAAGGATGAGAAAGCTTAGAATGCAAACACCAAAATAAATAACTTAATATGCACATCTTAGTCCATAACGCTCGTACACTTAATTCACAACATAATCCTTACATGTAACTTGATAAAAACTACACATATAAATGGCTGCAAAATTCCATACTACTGTGATGATTATTACATGCCTGTACAAATTCTCAACCTAAAGAAATCAAGCAAAATTCCACACTACTGTGATGATTATTACATTCCGAAGTGCTACACATTTCAATCATAAAGCCATGGTTGCCCAAGCAAAATTTGGGATACTTTCATAGGAATGACATCACACCAAATAGAGTCTTCATATATTCCTAATTTGAAAGACATCAAGCACCTTCGAGCAACTGGTATAGTACTATCATCTACCCAAGAAACTTTGTAAGGATTTGGATGTTTTTCCGTGAGTAAATTCAATCTCTTCACCATGTTCTCAAATACCACATTTATAGTACTTCCTCAATCAATGATAATAGAAATTCTTTAAGTCCTATACAACTAGGATAGCGTATCTAAAATAGAATAACGTATACTACTACTACTTCCTATCTAATAAGGAATCCTAACACAATCTAAATTTCAGCCTACTTTGACATTAACTCAATTCCCAATCCTTATCCCACCAAATTAAAATTTGTGGTTAACTAATCTTTCCTCTTTTATTTCTTTTATAGACTTTAATTTCTTTTGCATTAGATTTAGTTCAAACCTTAAAAGTAACTAGAGTTAAGTAATTGGTCACAACAAACATTTTAGTCAATTGATTCAAGAGTGTCATGCAAATTTATTCAAGAAGCAATCCTAATTACATAAGATATATTAATTACAATAGAGTACAAAACAAGGAGACCATAAACATCAAGTTTCAAACTTGTTATGCAGGCAATAGAATATTTGGATGAACTATTTCATTAAGCTTACCTTCTCTGCCGCTGTCCGCTGCAATGCTTCAAGCATTGCATCTACACTTACAGTTGCATGTCTAGACTGCAGAACATAAATAAAAGTACATTAGCATACAGTCCTAAACAAAAAGAATAGAATATATCTGTAACTCTTAACTGTCCCATAACCAGTATATGTATATAGGAAAATCAGAAAGCAACTCAGTATAGAAATAAAAAAAAAGTTACCTTCATAGACTTCATTTCATCAAGAGCTGCAATAATATCCATCTCCCTCTTAGAATCCAAAGTCCTGTTCTCCAAAGCTTTCATTGCATCTCCCATCTCCTCCGCATTTCTGTTCTTCTCCATTTTATCCATTTCCTGGAAACATTAGGAACAATGTTTCAAATTGCATCATGATGAAGTATAATTCGACTTGTGAAAAGAAACATAAGAGAAAAAGTGAAGATATGCAGAACCTCATCCTCAGCTCGCCAGGGTTCAAAATTGCGGGTGGCACCGCTCTCAACAATGTAATCTGAATTTTGAGGATCAGTTTTAATGGTGAGCTCAGCAGAGCACTTGGTACACTTGAAATAAAATCTAAATAATTGTATGCCCAGGTATGTCTGCACTTAAATTATTGTTGTTAATTGATGTTGGAAAGAAAACGAACAGAAAGAATAAGAAAATAAATACAATGAGAAACTAATACCTCGCCAATAACATCTTCCTTGCGGGAATTGAACTTGGTGCCTTTGTAAATGTAATTACCGCAGGTATTGCATCGGATGCTCATGGGAAGCATCATCCGTACTTTAATCTGTTGGTTCTTTGGTCTCCTGACTCTAGGCAACTTTGACGGGTCGAAGTCAGGTGGATAATACTTGTTCAGTACTTTCCTTTCTCCCATTTCTTCTACCTAGCGACTACTGAATTATCATATAACAATCAAGTCAATTACAGAACCTGTATGGTTCAATCAAGATCACAATTAAGAAAATAAAGAAGGCTAAAGGCCAACCAGTAGCAAAATTAGAACAACCACAGCAGAAGCAATTAACAATATCTCAAAGAAAAGCTTCATTGGAACATAAAAGACCCAATCATCCACAAAGACCGTAGAAAGATACAAACATAAATTTCATAAAAATTCAAGTACCAACACATAATCTTCAGGGAAATGGATTAACCATTAAAACTGTCATTGGCGACCGCCTAGATTGAAACTACAAACTGAAAAGCCCCAGAAGGATGGGGAGACTTTTATGAAATCTGCTGGCAGTATTTCACCACAAATTGAAATAAATAAATAAAACAGCAAACAAATATTCCTTCTTTTTCAGGCTTTAATTTCCCCCCTGTCATCCTTATGGAATAATATGCGTGACAAATGCAATCCACAGCAAAGATATAACAAGACAAACAAAATTCCAACCTAACAGCGATAGAGAGGCGGCTAGATCAGCGACAAAACCAGGGCAAGAAATCCAGCTCAGACTTGTGATGATGACAGCGAACGCGAGAGAGAGTCGGTGACAGAGAAAACCAGAAACAGAGGCGAGAATGAAAAGAGGTTGGAACCAGGCGACGCGAAGACGAAGGTTAGTATAATTAGTAGAGCAGGCCCAGGAAACACTGCTGGAAGGGCCTACATGAATTTATTACTACTATTGAATATTAATTTATTAAAAGTTATTTAAAATACTTAAATGTATAAATTATTATATATTGAATTGATATTTTTAGAGCATATGGATAGATATTGTTCTATTTATGGTATTTTTAAAAATTTTTAAGGTTTATACTTTTAATTTAAAAATATAAATCAGCCCGTTGCCATCCCTAAAAGTATTCCTATTGTTATCCCTCCATAGATATGACAACTAGGCCCAAGGCTAGTCTGACCTAAACTCAATAAGGTCAGACTAGGGTTGATCGGGCCGGCCTAAGGCCCTGCGTTAGAAACGACATCATTTTATATTTTTAATTAAAAAATTGGTAGGGCCGAGCTCAAGCTTAGTTGGGCTCAGGTTCACGCCCAACTCAACCCATTGTCATCCCTAATCTCTCTCCTTCATCCATATAACACATCGCCTTAATTGCTTGCAAAATTCGACCGTGCTAGGGAGGAATTCTTCCAAAATTTGCATCGAACTTCTTATCGACAATATAAGTGAATTTCGAAAAATTTGAACATAGAATGCTAAAAAGTGTGGAATGAATCAGAAATTCCATGGCTAGAAAGCAAGCAAGCCTCTGCATGATTATGCTTTCACATGATCAAAGCTCATATAAACACCATCATGAATTTTATTTGCAATAGCAACTGTACAACAAAAAGAGGGGAGACAATCACTAGAACTAACTTTGAGAAAATCTAGAGCATCCCATCACGTTGTCAGATGGACAAAGAAACTATAAGGAACAAGGACCAAAAGCTGACGTAACATTAGGACAAGCACTAACTTATTCTATAATGAAACACCATGGAAGTTGGAAAAAAAAGCTAATGGCCATCGAAGTTAGAAACGAAACTCTGTGAAAAACTAAACTCCAGGACAAGAAGCTATATCAAACTAATAAAGGACATAGGACTCTTATTCCCTGTTACCAAATCTCTTTGAGATGATGGGGCGGACATCATCAGAATCAGCCAACATCTCTAAGAAAGGAAGTAATGAAATTAGAGCACAATCAGATGGATCACTATACCAACTCTTAATAGGGATCCCATTATTCTCTTGCAACTTGAAAACCTGTAACCAAAGAAAGAGAGTACAAGATTAGTGAACTTAGGTCATAACCAAAATGCAAAGTAAAAAGAAAACATATTCTTGGTTAGATTAGAAATGAAAAGAAACATATTAGTTCGTTTCCTTTCACCCGGGAGGTAAAGCTATTAAACTGCTTTCTCCATGTCTATAATATCAGCTGTCTGGTATGGTTGGCGACCAAGCCAAATATTCTTTCATATAACTAACCTCTATGTTACTTTGAAACGTAAAGCAAGACGCTAATAGTCTGCAAATGACAGAGAATGCAGATTCCAATATCAAACCATGATTAGATCCCAAAGTCTTAACCTCAACAAAATGAATCAGAAATTCCATGACAATTTAAAAGCAAAACCATCCACTATTCCATCAGGATTACAGAATGAAAAATCCAGACTACAATGTTACGGATATACTTGGTAGAATGGTCCAACTTAATTCATAATAATTTTGTAAACAAGTTCAAGTAGTTCTACATAACGCTGTCCGTATAACAGACCGTGTGCAGCATTTTAAAGGAGAGGAATATGACGCAAGAAAGAGTACTCAAAATTTGTAACATCAAAACAACTGGAAAATTACAAACCTGTGGCGAATTATCAATTATAGCAACCTTTGCAAGATCAACACCTAAAACTGTCAAATCTTTTGTGTAAGTTCCATCTGAAAAAATGCATGATTCACGATAAAATCGCCGAGATATTAGCTTCCCATCTGGATCCAATATGTCTAAGAGTTGCCCAGCATATATGCTTTGACTAGCTGTAAAGATAACAACTTCAAATATCTCTGCAACTCTCTCCAAGAATGTGTGGAGGTAAGGCCTCTGCTTTACATAGACAATGTGCTCTTTCATGTCGAAGAATACGGTAAACGTGAAGTCCGCATCATCAGAATGTTCCAAGGTAGAGTGAACAAGTGTTTCTGCAGAAAGTAAATAAGCAAAGCAACATATAAATAAAAGAGAAATCATATGACCCAAATCTTGGATCCTACTGCCAGAAATGAAAAGTGAGCACAATGACTTTGGAAGAAGATACACCAAGAAAAATAATGATAAACCAAATTAGACGGTTCCCAGCCACATAATGACATAATGGTATGAAGATCCTTCACATCACACCTTAAATACATTGTAATCCAAGTTTTAGGTGTGTCTTTGTATATGCCAGAATAAACATGGTCGGTTACAAAAATTTGAAACCCACTGACAAGTTCTGGTTGCCACTGCAGTCAAATTATTAATTTTAACCTATTAATCAGTATTCAATCTGGTCATCCCATAATTATTTTATCCCAAGTCAACTACAGTACCACTGTAAATTTAACAAGTTTCCTTATGAATATCAGAAACAGTACAATTAAAACAATGAAGAATCAACCTTTACAGAGTCATTACATTTATACCATAAGGATATTAAGTTAATGTGAAAGAAAATAATATTTGTTCAGAAAGAAAGCAAATGCTTAAATTGCTTAAATTTCTCACCATCTAGATCAAGTACCAGAGTTGTAGACCTCCTTCTCAAGGCGTCCTTAGGGAGTGTTGTGGGATGAAAGTTTGATACCACATCTGACAATTCTGGTTGACTTTTTATGAACAACTGAGGATCAAAATCATCAGCTTGATCTAAGTCAGTACCTAGATCAGCCTCCTGGTTGCAATACCTTATTTGATTGATAGCTAGGTAAAAGCTAGAACTATCAGGTTCTATGATTGCTGGTTCCCATGTTTCTGAATCATTTGAACAAGTCATTTTGGCAGTATCCTCAAGATATGGAAGCATTATGCACTCATCGCCCATATCAAACATGTTTGGTTCTGTACACTTGTAATCAGGAAAAGGATTTGTCTTGGTGATATCATCAACAATGTTCCCATCAAAGGGTAAATCGGTAATAATCATGTCACAGATGAAAAAATCTGATACATTGCAAGTTTGAAAATCTGATGTTTTTGTGTCATCATCAGCTCCATAAGCTTTTATCCCTGGCACATTAAGATCGTTGTTGCTTCCTATCAAAAATAGACAAATAAGTATATTGGATATCTTCAGGATTAAATTTAACTTGAATCTTTTAGAGCTTTATATGTTTCACAATCCCTTCGCTTCAGCAGAATTTGATTAGCATTGACCAGAGTAACTTCACACACTTGACACAGAAATATCAAGCTATTGGCCAAGCTGAGCAATAAGTGAAGAAGGGGATTATAATTTACAAATCTGCGTCACACTTTTAAATACGTCCATCTACAATATCTCTCATACCCCAGTGTTCAATCTTCAACCAATCAAACGTTGTCCACAATCAAGTCTTGGATAGTTAAAATTAGATGTCTGCTAAACTAGCCAAACAGGAACACCAACAAGCCTTCAACAAGAATAAAGTTCCCATAAAAATGTACATACAATATGTAAACTCAAAAAGAAGTTATGAATTGTCATGATAACATTAAAAAAGGTAATATGCACCCTGAGCTGGCCAACATTTTTTTTGGTAGTGATAAGCTAAATTAATTCCCATATACAGTTTAATAGTATGCACATTAAGACATAAGTATCGTTCATACCTGAATCATCTATATTGAGCACACTGTGGACTTCAGCAGGCTCCAAATAAGGGGAGAAAATTGTTTCCAAGTTTGATGTGCAATTAACAGACCCCTGCAAGTCAATGAGCCATCACGTATAAGCAACCATCAGGTACTTAGTGACATGATTGCTGTGCCATAGAAAGCATTTCCAAACAATAGATCAAAGACAGAAATCAATGATATGTAATAAAGGAAATTTTGATCATCCTTTGATGACCTTGCATTATAGTCAGTGAACAATAGTGGCAAGTGAGACTAGAATTTAGGCCATTATTTTCTTCATGAAATAAACGGAAGCATAAACTTGGGAATATGCTTCTTCTCCTCAACAATATTGTCAAGACCCTTTCTGTACTCATCATGGGCAAGACAAACTCTTCTCAATCTGAAGAAGTTCAAAAGTAGTTGATAGATGGCCATTTCCAGCACACATAAGATTGAGAAATACTAATATTATCTTATGTTATGATCTGTTTGGATTGTAATAAATAGAAAAGGAAGCACAAACAAAACCAAAGGCTCAAAGTTCAGATTCTCATTGAATAATGGTGTAGCCTCTATATGGTATATGGACAAAACAGTAATTGGAAAATCAAAGTTACACAAGAATTGATGCACGTAATCCAGAAATTCTCATGGAAAAACAAATGAATAATAGACACCTACAGAAGTTCAAGTAAAGTGGTTGAAGTTGCAAGGAAGGTATGCTCTCTGAAATTACAAATGAAATAGAACAACAGAATCAATGTAATGAAGGAAAAATAAAAAATAGAAAAAACAAATGCATAGAGCAGTTGAGCTCAAATAATAGGCTTAAAATGGGAGGGGACATATTACATTTTCCAACAAAAAATATGATCTAATCAACAGTTATAAATGCCAGTGTGAAAATAACAACCTTTTTGCATGAATCATAGGTTTCAATTTCAAAGTTCAGGCAAACTGATGATTTCCACTACATATAAGATGTAAAATGTAACAAAACGGTTTCTAAAGCATAAAAGTAATCATATTCTCATATGGTGGAATTCATAGAAGAGTTTTTCCCCAAGGCGAAGGGAAAAAATATCAACAAGATAATGTCATTCAAATCTCACCATTCTCCACGTGGTGCAAGAATCTATAGACACTGATGAGTGTTTCTGAAACTGAATATCTGCTTCAGTCAGCAATCCTTGATAACAAGTAGCTTTGTCACTTCCATCATTTTGAGTCTGTATATCTATTCTCGAAGAGTCTAGAAAAAAGAAGTGGTTAGATGCATAAATAAGTAAATCCAAATAAAGTCAACTACACAGCACAGATTACAGATACCAACAGAAAAGTACTTGCTGCACACTAAAGTTTCCTGTAAAATGAAAATCAAATTTCACATCTACAACACGTCAACTTGATATCTTTTGAGATGTAAGATCTCCACAAAGGAAAGTTATTCCGTAAAGAAATTGAGATGGAAATAGCCATTGAGGATGCAAGGCTAGTTACAAGTAAGGACTTAAAAGTTACATAATCTTGCAGGTTCCAAAAATGCAAACAACACTTGATAGTCTATCAACTTACCACAACAATCCACACATTTCCGTATGCACAGGTCTGATTCTGGTGTTTGTAGAGAATAGGTAGCATGAGAACATGATTTTTTGGATATTACTCTAGACTTTTGGCACACACCAACTCGATTTGTGTCTATGACAGAAGCTGTGCTTAGCTTGGCCTTCATTTGTAAAGCTGGCATTTGCTCTGTTCTTGATGTGTGCACCACAATCTCGACTACGAAACATCAGGGGTAAAGTAAAGCCCCTAAACAATTAAAGCACCTGCCGAGACTGTTGTCACAAAACAAGGAAAAAATTAATCAGAAATAGGAATGAAGAGTTACACAAAAGAATGAGGCTTGGCAGAGGAAAAAGGATGGCTGCAGACAACTGCAGTAGACAAATGAACATGTAAAAACAGGTCAGAGGAACTTCAAAACTAAAGATGTTAGCAGCACCTAGGTGTCCACATAGGGAATGCAACTGGATGATCAAAAAATAGTTCAAAATTATGGGATTGGAATGGTGATCCAACAAAGAGCATGTGCACAAGTATGAAATGTAAATTTAACTTGTAATCTAATATATTTTAACGTCACTGTTTTAAAGTCCTCATCAACACTTCCTATGAAATAATTTTTAAAGGGTGATTGCTAATCAGCAAGTTGAGCTGTAATAGGGGAACTTTTAAAGCCAATGTATACATTCTTTGATAAACAGAGAAAACCATGGAAAACAGGAGTAAGCACACCAGGCTCAAGAGCATAACAAAACTGAAGCTAGTGAAACAGAATAGAAAAAGTAAAGAGTCTTTAGCGAATGTTATTAGTAATTTACATAGGAAACAGATCCTAGAATCTTAAATTATGGATACTGGATTTACGTCTCCTTTCTATTTCAATTCAAGAGTTCTTATTTGTTTCCACTCCCTAAAGTAAGCTCCGCACACACCATATTATTTTGAATACCTAATGAGGGAATCACCAACTTCAGCCTAAAAACTCGAAACCCAGATTAAAGAAGGCCGCGACTCCTCAAGCTCACAAACTCAAGTCAACCTAGAGTTGAACGTAGACAAATACAACCATAACCAGCTAAAGCAACCCAATTAAAACTTGATAAAACACATAAAGAAAATCAAGATCACCCAAAAGAATCCCAATAACAAGCAATTCAATTCCAGCATAAAACGAAATCCTCGAAGCTAAACCAACTCTACGAAGTGCCGTGAACAGACCCATATACTCAAAATTTTCAGTGGAAGAGATCAACAAGCAATAGCTTCTCATGAGATACGGAATTCACCTGAAGATGCCGAAGACACGTAAACATACATACCTGTGAAGCTAAAAACTATAACAACATCGTCTCTCTCGCTAACAAGAGCCGTTGTTTCGTATGCTTTTTTCCATATGAAATCATATAACGAAGACTTTCGTCCACCAACGGTCAGGACTTGGACAGGAGCTTCATGTGGGCACCACTTTTAAGGGGATCGACGGTTGCAGTTGAGTCAATATTGACCTGTAAAATTTTGCCACGTCATCGTTTTACCAGCTCAACCTTTCGCGTTGACACGTGCTTGTTAGGGGATAGAGAAGAAGAGCTCTTATGAGAAAGAACAATGAGAAAGAACAATCCCAAATTTATGTGAGCTTCGCATCAATCCCACAAAAATAAACATGGGACTTGCATAAATAAATAGCTAAGAATTATTTGACAAAATAAGACACCATAAAATTGAACAAAAGATTTGTCTCCAAATTCCCTGCTGTCATTAACCTGCCTTCTTCCGTTAGTTTTCATTTACACATTTATCTGACACTTACAAAAATACGTACATAAAAATTAGCAGCACAGTCTTAAAACAGTCTAAACGACACAGGTAATCCCATGCTGAAGAAACCTATGAATACAATTAATTGCATTTCACGCGTCTAAGCGCGTGTCGTACCATTCTACTATACTGCTTGAAAACAATCTTTTTACTAATTTGAAGTAAAGTTGCATATTATTGAGCTTCGTATATCAGCGAGTAAATGTAATGCAGATATAATTAGTAATTTATATATTATTCATTTTCTAAATCATATTGAACAAAATCACATTTTATGTATTAATTTAATTTGTAAGTGTGAATTAATTTATTTTATTAAGTATAGCAGTTACGGTAGATTTAAGAGGTGGAAATGGAGATTCCTGTGAATTAAATGCCTATAGGCCTTTCAGTCTTCCATTGTTCATGTCCTTTCATATAAAAGCTAAGCTTGGTTGAAACCCTTCAACAGGTACGTATCTGCAATGGCGTTTGACTTCAATCTGAAGCTGCTATGTCTCATGGTGGCTGTCCTGGCATGCAGCTTGGACGTCCACACAGCGAAAGCACGGCCCTTGGGGTCAACTTCAACCCTTATATCTCGTCTCAAATTGGACGAACAATCACCCAGTTGTTGGGACTCTTTGCTTCAACTCCAGGCATGCACTGGTGAGATCATTCTTTTCTTCATCAATGGCGAAACTCACATTGGCCAAAAATGTTGTGAAGCTATACGCACCATCGGCGAGCATTGCTGGCCTGAACTCATTGACGCACTAGGGTTCACTGTAGAGGAGGGAAACATGCTTGAAGGGTACTGCACTAGCACCGCCTTCGATGCTCCCCCATCGCCAACAGTGGTGCCTGTTAACCTTGTTCCTTGAATGGATACATACACACATATATATATATATATATGTCAATAAAAATGTCTGGAGCGTTGTGACTACGCATGCAATTGGTTGGTTGCTTTAATTTTTGTCTTCATCTATAACTTTATTATTAACTAATATATTAATTAATTAAATTAAATTATTCAATTAATTTTAATTTAATTTATAACTAAATTAAAATTTAAAATAAGTATTTTAAAACTTAATAATTATTTAATATACATATTTTAAACATTAAATTACATAATTTTACAAAATTTTTAATACTATCTTAATTCATCTTCTAGCCCAATATATTCTATATTCAAATAATTTACTTCATGTTTTAATAAATATTTAACAACATGATAAACAATGTAAATAAGAAAATAAATCAAATCATGAAATATAATAGAGCAATAATAATAAAATCAACCAATGGTGATTTACCAACTATTAAATATATTAAAATAATAAATAAAGAAATATAAAAGTTTTTAGCAATAGAAATACAAACATTAACTTGCTAAAAGTTTGTTAGTATGCAAAAACATAAAATACAAATTAATACTTTTTTTTACTAAATCAATTTAAAAATATCAGTCATCATCTGCAGCATTCAGTTGAATCTCGTACTAATGCAGAGTCTAGAAAATTTTAATAGTACTTAATCTTACCCTTACTTAAAATAGAAAGGTGCAAATGTGACTCAATTTAAAAATGTATAAATAATATATTTAACGTTTTGATAATTCCCAAGGCCTGTGACATTTTTTTGGAAAAAGGGTTTTAGGGAAAATGGGGTTAGAAAGGCTACATGTTATGATAAAAGAAAAGTTTTAAAATTATTCTTTTTTTCAAATTAAGCACTTTATAAAAGAGTTCTTTTAGACAAATTTTCTTTTTTTTTTGTTTCTTACGAGATATTTTAGGAGGGTCTCAATTATGGAAAGATACCTTTAAGCTATCCACACTCAGATTAATCCCCGCTTGAACAGGATAAGTCCCTTGCGGGAGGTAAAACTCTGATCTCAAATTTTAAACAGCTGCATACACGAGAACAGTTCGAACCCACGACCTCACTTAAGCTCTGGCCCAAGTTCTTTTTTAATTGATAGTTTTGCAAAGAGAGAGATTTTGTTTTATATAAAAATATTTTTTCTTTTTATTTTCTAATCATTAAAAAACATTATTGACTTATTTTAATTTATAAAGGTAACTAATTAATTAATAAATTAATAAAATTTTCATAACAAAAGTATTAAAATAAATTAAATTAAAAATAAAATAAGAAGTTTAAGTTAGCAATTTTAAAAATAATCTCTTTATTAATTAAAAATATAGTTAACCTTTTCAGACCTTACATATAAAAAATTAAAAATCAGATTCTCTATTTCAATCATATATTATTTTATTAAATCAAATCCCCACATTCATGTATAATCTACACAACAAATGTACGAACCAAATTAAGTAACACGGAATTGAAACACCCTAACGAGATCGGAATTAAGGTGCTCCAACCCGTATGATTCAGGTGGTGTTATTATTGGTTATGAATCAATCATATCCTTATACTAGTGCGCTATCCATTTAAATGTAATCAGCTCTTATGTACTTATGTTTACATAATGCATATTTTGCTTTCTTTTTCCCTTAACAGCTAAATTTGTACAACAGTCACTTAATAAACAAAAACTGCAATTATAACCAGTCCAGAGATAGGATTCCAATCCGGATTGCCAGGCAACCAACGGATTACCGTCTCAATGAAAAATGTTCAAGCTTGATAAATTTTACTCCTAGACTCGAAGGAATAACAAAATTTTAGCTCATTCATCTTCCTGGCTGCGCAACCTAGCAAGCTTGTTAGTAACAACAACATCAAGCTGGGCGGCTCTCTCTACTATCTCTTTTCTTTTCCTGGTTGACACATCATGAGCAATCTCGGCACAGTAAATCCTGAAGAACATACATGAAAGTAACTTGTTGGCATTGAAGATATTCCCGGTTGTAACCATAGACTAATCAATTCAAGGACTATACATGAGTGCATCATCAAAACAGACCTGTTGTGCATCATCAAAACTTCAAGCTCTTTGACATTGTGAACCACAAATTTCTTGAAGCCATTTGGAAGATAATGCCTTGTTTTTTTGTCTGATCCGTAACCAATATTGGGCATCAAAGTACATCCCTTGAACTTTCGCCGGACTCGAGAATCAATACCTTTTGGTCTACGCCAATTGGTCTGTAACAGATGTAAAAGGGAAATCACTATCAAAGAGGTGCACATGAGCAGGATAAATAATTGGAGTGAGAATCTAAATAATTGCTCACGCCATACAGGATGGTACTAAAACAAATAGCAAATCCATTTTCTTAAAAATGAACAATGAATGCAAAAAGGATCGTGTATGCAGAGATATAGTAACAGAAAGCCTGAGAATCCAGCTAACTGTGTCGCAAACTACATGAATTTTCTTTCTGCCCTTCAAACGAAATGTCCAGCTACGTAAATTAGCAAAGTCTGGACATCAGATACCATGGGCAAATAACCCTTTTCTTCCAGTAAAAGTCCAAACCCTCCAAAAGCAAAAACCATAAAAGGTTGGATACATAATAACAATGAAATAAGATCCCAGAAAAACATGTATGATAACCAAAAAATTCAAACCAAAATCTGCAACCTCAGCCGAAAGATGGTGAATTTATTCGAATCATCAATAATTAGTCAGCAATATGGAATAATTTGCATCATAGATTGCATCAAATGAAACCAGAAATCAAAATCCTAAAAGAGAAGATATTTTAATAAACAATAGGAAATAGGAGATCAAATGCAACAGAGATCAGATGGTGATGCATGTATATTTTTCATCAGCAAACTGCAGAAAAAAGGTGGATAAGTATCATCACACCTCGTTGCACAGGTCCCATGCTATTGTCTACTTGAAGAAAACAAACCCACAAACAACCAGAGTTGTTGGTGGACTGAAGGCCCTCTAGCTAGAGGCATGAGGTGTGATGATGAAAAGGAAACCTTTTCTATCGACACCACTTTACCTCGTATTTAAAAAGAAAAATTGCAATGTATAGAACATAATTATGTCAATACAATTAGAAGGATCAGATAAAAGGTCGATCTTTATCACCATCCCGCACAACAAATGCAGGTAAGACTGGGTGTCAATAAAGCATCATCATTTCCCTGTTAAACCTTGTATAAAATTTTAAAAAACTGCAGAACCTGACACTCACAATTAAGTTCAATTAATTACCATAAAAATGGATCAGATAGTCTTGGCTCACCATAATGCTTCAAGAGGAGCAAGTAAGACTGGGTGTCAGTGCTATCATCATATATATAAGCCTATTATGTTTCCAGAATAAAATTTAAAATCCGAAACCAAAAATAAAATGAAAACATACTCTTGGAATCAGATATAAACTGTCAATCACCACCTTGCATATAGACATTAACTATGCAAGTAAGACTGGGGCGACAATCCAATCATCATTTTCCGCTTAAAGTCCATGTAAAAGGCCTAAATATTTTACACACAAAGTGCCACGATGTACACACCCAAAAAATGAATGGCTTAGATGTACAAAAGTTTGATACTAAATGCATTAAACAAGAGCAGTTGTTAAGTAATATACTTTCACAGAGATCTTGCGGTCGCTCTGGGGACGCTTGAACTTCTTGACTCTCTTCTTGACAATCTTCTTCGACAGTAAAGGCACCGCCATTTTCACTTACCTTCACCTGCAAACCAAATCTTATTTGCTTCAATTCAATAGCTAAGCTGAATGCAAATCAATCAAGTGTAGAGAAAGGACGCTCACACTGGCTTAGGGACTAACAACGCCGCCGAAGTTCCGAGTCATAGCAAATGGTGGAGCTCCCTATATATAAGCGAACCCTAAAGAGTGCGGCCTATTAGGGTTTCGTTTTGCATACTCTTTCTCCGAGTTGGCACGCAGTTGGGCTTGTAACGGAAAGTTGGGGTTTTCAATTGGGCCTTAAATAGCCCACAGAATAAATGAATTGTTAGAATCCAATTTTTTTTATTAAGAAAAACCGTTAGCAACATTTTAAATATTTTTATTCAAGAATTTCAATTGATAATTTTCAAGTTTATATTTCTCCTTATTTAACGATTTCAATTTTTATTTAGTTTGTAGAAATATAATTAAAAACACGAGTTAAAATTAAATTATATTTCATAAAATACTGTTGTATACCAGACACTATAATAAAAATCCACCTATCTTTCCTATTAGAATTCTGATAAATATTCAAACATGTGAATATCTTTACTTTTCACAGATTTATTTTTCAAAGAACCATATTTCAAATTCACTTTACTTTCTCGCTAACCAAACGAAGCCTAATAGAATTTAACAATAGTTTAAAAATTAAACTGAAAATTTAACAATTTTAGATCATTATAAAATTGATTAAAGATTGAATAAATTTTAAAATCTTAAAATTTAATTAAAAAAATTCTTATAAATAAAAAATTAAAATTTTAATTAAAAATTATTAAATAAAATTATTTAATTTATTATAATTTATAAAAATTAACCGATGAATTAATAACAAGAATTATTAAAATAAATCTAAAATAAATCGTACAGAAAAATTAGATGATTCAAAATCAGAAAGTTTGGTCTGTTACCTTCTTTCCCGTTCCATTCATTCCGAGAAGCATAGTTCTTTTCATACATTCATGTCACTTGAAGCTGGTAGGCTTTGTAGGGGCAATGAGCTTATTCTGTTATTTGTAGTACACTTATCTTATCAAGGGGACAAGAGTTCAAGAAACTATAAATGGAACAGCAAAGCTCGTATGAGTTGGGAGAAGTGGGGACAATGTCCTCCCATTTCTTGTCCACCAACTGCACATGAGAACTCTGCTTTTGGATTGCTTCAAACTCAAGCTTATCCATCTGTTTGCTCAGAGACATCAAGAAATTGATAGAGAGTGCCATGTTGAAGCATTCTTCTGAAACTTTCTCATCTCCAAAGTGTAGGACTCCGACTTCGGCTTTGCGTGAATCAAGGTACCCAGAAAGCAGTGAGTTCCAGGTACCAAACTTCTGGCTCGTACTGCATATCTGGGAAAAGGATCAAAAACATTCTATCAGAATCAAGCACAGAAATAGCTTATTTCTTAGTACATGAAAACCCACTTATGGTTGGACCATCCCAAATTTCATAATTTTTAAGTACACTTTGCATAGAAAGACTGTTAACATCAAGGATGCAGGCGATGAGAAATGCATTTGTTTGGAGCAAATTTGGAAAATTACAGCTGCTTTGATTGTTACTGCTTTTTTGTTGTTACCTCAACATATTCCACGCCCATGTCACTCAGATTATCTAGAATGTTTTGTGATGAAAGGGAGCAAATAACTCCTCCAGATCCAACTGGTGATTGCAGTATTTCCCATGGTGACTTCATTAAAATTTTATGCCTTTCCTCTTCATTTACAGCACTACTAACAACTGGAACCTTTGCTTCTTTCAAAAACCAAACCTGTAAGAAGGTAAAACCTTTAGATGCATTAGCACAGGGAAGAAAAATCCTACACAACAAGGTGGATTATTGCATGCATTACAGGCAACAAGGCATCTAAAGAATGGCATTTTACATGGATTACAATCCACCATCTGTTGGTCTATGACTCCCAAAAAGCACATTTGGTTTCATCATATTCGACAATAATTATTCTTCTTGAAAGGACTATAGATTGAAACTTTTAGCTACTCAGTTGGTATGGCTTGATTTTGAAAGTGAAATCTAACTGATAGCGCATGATAGAAAAGGTAGATGTTATTGAAACTGAGAACAACTACAAAACTCCTGCATGTGGAATTATATTAGTGCTACACCATCATAATGGATACCCATGTTCAGGAAATCAAGATGCTTGTAGTATCCTCTAGCTGAATAATTAACCACAGATATGGTGTACGTGTGTGTGTGCGCGTGTGTTAGAGACAGTGAGAGAGAACAGAAGAGAGCCGTCAAGTAAATAATCAGCATTTATAGTAACCTTGTTGGAGTCAAAATTAAAGTAACCGTTGTTCCAGAAAACTGTTTTCAGGGATTCGATTTGTTGCTCCGGACCAACCAAAATCAAAGGCACAGAGGCACGATCTTCTATCTGCAGCAAATATAAGTCCTTATATGATGTACAAATAAGAATTATCAGATGATGCTGACGAATAAAATGTTTGCTCATTACCATAGATGTTTCATTTCTGAAGGTAGAACAATAGATGTAAAAAACTGAATTGGAAATTTTAACATCCATATGACTTCTAAAAAAAATAGATACCAATTGTCAGAATCCATCTAAAAGTGCCATGTGAAAAAGAGAACAAAAATATCACCTTTAGAAAGTTACCATCTCTGAAGAGTGAATTCTGAAGAAAAGGAAACAACGAATTCTCACTGTTCAAGTCAACAAGATCAGTCCAATTACTTCTGCTCTCCGTCCGTATTTCATTGATGACTAAAACGACAGCTACTTTTCCTTTAGCCAGGAGATCGAGTCCGTCTAGAAAGTCGACTTTCATAGGCAAATCTCCTTGAGTTGCATTCAGGTGAAAAAAGTTCTGGGGGGAATCCTTTAGTATTTGGGCTTTCATGGCAATTATCAACTCACTTCTGCTCCATCTGGTTTAACAGACAGAATTCAGGTTTAACATATCTGACAGCAAAGTACACCAAGAAGACAGCGTAGATTCAAAAACTCCAGTAAGGAAAATTCAATACTTACAAAGTATCATACTGAAGCTAAGTTTTTACATCAACGAAGTAGCATGGTTGGCTAATTTCTTGAGCTACGCAAGCAATAGATGGAAATAATGATGAACAATAGCGTGAAAAAAATGATAAAATGGAGAGGAAAAAAGTTCCTAATTTAAACATGCATAAACAGGGTCCCTATTGTACGGCCACAGAAAATGAAATGGGATAATGTACATCAAAAACATTTTACACATCAATCCCTCGAAGTCCACCGAAACCCTCTCCAAGCTTCCATAAATAAAAATACAGGGAAAGACCAAATGATAAGGCAAGATTTACCGTTTTGATGGTGCTTCTAAATTTTGAAGTGCCTGTTGCAGCAATTGAGAATTCACACCAATAATCTGATCTGCAAGTAGACTCCTTTGGGACTTTTCCCCAAACCTCAATCCATGAAATACATGTTTCTGTTCCATTTCACATAGTTTCTTCTTTGCTGCTATAAGGCGTCTTTGTAACCTTTTTCTTTCTTTCCATTCCTGAAATAAATCAAAGTTTGACTTAAGCCACACGGACTTCGGTGGCTAATATGCTTAAACAGAGCTCTAAAGAAACGAAGGAAAGTGCAAAGAATGAAGCCTAACACCAATCAGAAGAATGTTCCAAAAGCAAGATAGAGATTTCTGGGAATAAGAGCATTGAACCAAGGCGTCACCAAGGACTATGCAAAGTGCCCTAGAAATGTTATTACAATAAGTACCATTTCATTTTGACTTCCCAATTATTCTAAAAGCCAACTTTATACATCTGAAATAGCATTCAAGTGTATACAGAATAGAAGATTTCCTGCTCCTTCTCAAACATATTGTGATGGCGCTCCAACACAAGTTGCTGATGAGAATATTATGCTGTCTGTTATCCAGCACCAACAAAAGCAGAGAAGACAGATGGTCCACAAAAAGAGAAGCAAGCCTTTTAACTATCAGACAGAAGAACAAATAAACTGTAGGAAAAGCAATCAATCAGAACATATATCAAGACAGGAAGAAGAAGAAACCAGATCTGGTCTTTAAAATATCTCAAGAAGGATTTTACATTTTTAGCTTCTCTTAATAGAAAACATAAAATAGTGTGGTTGAAAAGAAAGATTTATGTTTTGGAATTATGAGTACAGAACTTATAAAAAAAGAAAGGAAAGTTGTTAAATGACAAGGAAACAGCATTGAAATTGGTATCAATTGCTAGCTTTAAGCTCTCAATAGTAAATACAGAACAGAAGAGTATGCCTCACAAGTTGACGGCGTTCTTTCTTGGACCTCTTGTCAGAGCGTATGTTTAACTCAAGAAGACCTTTTGGGGGTGTAATCTGCATTTCCCTCTTATTCATATCAACATCAGGAACAATTGCCTCAACAAAGGGTACCCACACAAGGGGACCAGATTTACCAACTTCTCTTTGGTTAAATGTTTCATTTCCATCAATCACATCCTTAGATGGTTGAAGCATGACCTGCAAAATATCACTAGCTCCAGTGTTGAAAACTTGCACAACAGTGCCCACACATTCACCAGTTTCCTGCATAGGGCAAATACTATAGCTTGTTGAATAATTTAAACTGCACTCCAGAGCAACAAACTGGAAAGAAAAAATCATAGAAAGAAATGGCCATAATATCCAAGTGATATGTGTTACCAATAAAGAGAAAGTACAAGTGAAAACTTCCAGTGAGAAGCATTTTCTAGAGTGACGTGTTCCACTCCTTAACACTGTGTTCCAGACAAGAATGACAACTCAAAAGGAAAATAGAGGACTACAAATAAAAGAAAATGACACCACATAATTCCAAGTAGAGCAGAAGAAGAGAATGATTGAAATAACAACCATAACTGTTTTGGGCTTAATTCTTAATTGAATTGAGCAGATGTCACACCAAACAAGAAGACATGTACACAAAAAACAGCATCCTGAAATAAACTTTCTTAGCAAGAGCAGGAGACTACATGGCATATAGTCTTTGGGAGCACAAACCTTAAGAATCATCCTCAAGCCAACAAGATCACGAGTGTAAAATTCTCCTTCTGCCAACTCTGGCCTGTCATCTTCTCTCACAAGTAAAGTTGATCCAACAAGTTGCTTAGCCTGAAGAATCAATTAACACAGTTAAACAATACTTGTAATATTCTCATCTCAAATAAAAAAAGCCTCAAAAGTAGAATTTCATAGGGTTCATGTAATAGAGCAAGTTCATCAAGATTGTCTAGGTAATCATATGATTTATGGTGGGAACTCTTTTGAGTTCATGGAATAAGTTAAGGTCATAGAGTTAAAGGAATAATTTAAGGTCATAGAATTAAAGCACTTCATCTTCCCTATATATTTCTTAGGCATTGGGCGACCCTTCTTGTCAAGAGAAAAAGTTGCTTTAGCTGTCATTCACAATTACTTTACAATACATATGACTACCTTATATTTTTCATTTAAGGTTAAGTAGTATGTCAAGGCATAAAGCAAATTTACAAACATGAAATTTCTTTTCAGATAAAATGTTGGCTAATTTCTAGGACAAACTGTTTAAGAGAAGCTTCTCTTTTGCTTTTCACAACAGTTTGAGAAGTTGCCTAGGTCACTAGAATAACAACAACCAAAATAAGCGATTCAATTCTAGTATAGATAACTTGAGAAAAATAACATGGAAAGTAAGCTAAGCATGAACAACCAACAGATAAAAAATCATTTCCTAAGCTCACCTGATCCACTGTATCAATTCCCCCAAATCTAAGAATCCAGTTCTTCTGTCCAGGGTTTCCCCTTCCTTTAACTAGTTCAACCTCTTGAATCATTTGTTTTCCTGATACTGGTTGCCTTAGCCATCTTCTACCAGGCTAAAATTAAAGATCAAATCATATGTTCAATAAATAAATAAATATTGACTTGAAATAAATGTTCTCGGGATTGTTCACATTTTAGGAATTCAGATGTTACCCTGGAAAACCTAAGTTCAGGAAAATCAGTATTAGGTTTTATGCAAATCTCCCCATGGATCCCATGAACACTGGATATATACCCAACTTCCACAAATTCTGGTTCTGTCTTTTCAGTTTCAACAATCTCCTGAGTAGCTGATGTTGCACCTGGATAAAATCATACAATTCATCAGAAAAATGATTAAAATCCTAATTCTATGACAGATATGTCATCCGAGGAACTCAAAACGAATCTTAATTGATGAGCACTCAAGTTGAAATACCGGGTTTGACATATTAATCACTGGCAAAATGGCAACCAAACAATTTTACTCTAAAGATTCAATAGTTCACCTTCACAAGTGTTGCATATTGATATGAAACCCTGTTCAACAGCCAATCTATAAGTTCTTAGATTAATCATTACACATGGTTGGATGTTCAACTTCAGCACAAAGGTTTACCAGACATGAACACTAGAATACAAAACCTACTCCCCAGCCTCAACAAATAGCTCAACCTTTTCGATTTGGATAATTTCTAAATACTGTTTCCCAATGACATCTTGGCTACCAAGTGGAAAGCACAAAATGACAGGAGCAGTCAAAACAGAAGCAGAATAAGAAAACTGCATACTCTCAATATAACTCAGTTAACTTTGGCATCATATTGAAATAAGTGAAGCAACAGGCGTAGAGAACAACAGCAACCCACATCTAAATAGCAACGAAGGCATAAATTTTACAACGAATAAACACATGGTACTTCAATTCATCTCGTCTCTATCAATCATCATATCCCAACAATTTCCAAACGGTACTCTACCGTGGACCGCTTCCAATTGCATTGAAAGAAAAACTGAGAACTTT
Organism: Erythroxylum squamatum; assembly: GCA_025629845.1. Lineage (NCBI taxonomy): Eukaryota > Viridiplantae > Streptophyta > Magnoliopsida > Malpighiales > Erythroxylaceae > Erythroxylum > Erythroxylum squamatum. The sequence continues at coordinate 32,591,968 of JAOTBA010000002.1, read as the reverse complement.
GAGAAAATAACTGCACATGTTCATCCTAACAACAATTTTCTAATCAGAGAGAGAGAGAGAGAGAGGACCGGTGCTGCGAAGCGTTTTGCAGGGACTGAGTACAATATGGGAGAAAGGGAGCAGCGTCCGAGAAAACTGAGTTCGGAGTGGAGTCAATAGAGAGTGATGGGTAGTTGTCGGAAGAGAAGAAGAGCATATAGGTGAAATACTTGCCTGCATCACTGCTCGCTTGCTCAACAGAGAAAGTGCAGAAGCTATTTAGCAACTCTTCCTTTTTTAGTTTAGATATTTTGGTATAATTGGTGGTGTGACAACTTTTAACGTAAACAAGATAACAAAAACTTAGACATTTCTTATTCTCGGACGATATTCTCTGTCCAATATTATAGTGTTTTATTTTGTACCATAAATTTCAGTTATTTATTTATATGGGTCTTGTATTTCTGTCATATGAATCTCAGTCATTCATTTATGCAGTTCTCGCGTTTATTTATGCAGAACCCACGCGAGATCCACATAAATAAATGACTGAGATTTATGGGACAGAATAAAATACTATAATATTGAACAGAGGATCCGGACTCCTCTTATTCAGCTGTTAAAAGGAATGCTTCATCGCGGATTTATAATCGAAAGAGTAGAGAGTAAGTTTCGTATTATATCTCATTACATGTTAAATAGTAAAAATAAAAAATCTATAATTTAGGAGGTTCTCATTACATTTTAAGTAGTAAAAATAAAAAACCTCTAATTTGGGGGGTTCTTATTACATCTTAAGTAGTAAAAATGAAAAAACTCTAATTTGGGGAGTTTAGGATGGAATGTAAAATGATAAACAACTTTACACTGTAATATATTATAAACCCTTCGTCCAAATAACATTTCACTATATTACATTATGAATATTTTCATCTCTCTTAAACAATAATTTTTTAATATTACATCCATTTACATTTCATTCCATTATAAATCATTCCATTCCATTTTATTCCATTTCATTATATTAAAAACTTTACGTCCAATCAAATATAGCCTAAGGGTGTTCCAACCCTTTCCACTTAATCTAGTTCATATATTTATGTAAATCTCACGTAAACGTGTGGATGAGATTTAATAAAATAGGGTAAGAATTGGTTAACCAAAACAAAAGATCTGATCCTCAATACACAAGGTTCCTCACTTTGGGAGAGGATCACTTTAGGAGGGTGGGAGAAGATCGTCAATTACACGTAATCTTCTTTTTGTATTTTACAAAAAAAATATTTACTAACTCGAACTTATATTTTAGTTACAAAGGAGTAACTTGTCATCTCTTCTTCAGTTGTTATTACTCAAGGTACATATGGGAAAACATACTTCAGCTTTGCAGTCTTTCTACTCCTCAAAGCAACTGGTAAAACATAATAGAATGGTGCTGTCACTACAAAGATACAAGCTCAAGAGACAGATAGGTTTTCAAAATCTCCTTAAGCTATGTTGTATATAGCACAAGGCAAGAGTGTCATCAAAGGCTTTTCCTCAACCAAATGAGTACCTTACTTAAAAGATTTGATTGATAGGACAAGATTACATTTGGTTATTCATCATATATACTTTAGTTGTAGTTCCTGAATACAATTGGTTATTCATTATATAATCATGAACACAAAATCATTGTTGCTTTAAGCAACTTTACATACATCTTTTACTTAGATACCAATTTTTTATGTACATGAAAATTAGCTAACAGTAAAAAAGTTTTTTTTAATTTTAACAATAAAATGTTGTATAATGATATCCTTTGAATAGTTGGTATTTTAGAAGATAAAGCAACTAATTAACTAATTATGAACATAATTGCATTTAAAATTGAGATTGTTATTATCTTTCATATAACAAAATGTTATTGTTGGGAAATTAAAAAATGATTGATTTCAAACAGCAGAATAATAACAAAAAGTTTTTGTTTTTGATTTCCTGGCAGCTTAGATCGCTTAAAATCTATAACATGATTAACACATAAAATATAATAAAATATAAATCTTAGTTTTTATCTAATTCTAAAGGTTAATTCTTTTCTTGTCTTTTCTCTTGAATTATTTTCGAAATTGACTCATCTCAACTCTTATAGTCACACAAGTATCTGACCTCCAACAATATCCACAAAAATGTGTTGAAAGAATTCTACAACTGTTATAGAAGGTTAGGTAAGAAGTATTAGCTTCATTGGAGCCTAAGTTTATTTATAATAGGTTTTGGACATTTTAGTAATTTAATTAAAATAAAATTATAATTTCAATTAAACTTAATTAAAATTAAAATTAAGTATAATTAAATACTAATTATTCTTAAATAAGACCCAGTAGCTTATATTTGTCCTTATTTATTAAATATCTCATATATAATCATACAGTTTTTTAAACTTTACAATCAAGTGCAACTTAATTAGAGTACATTTTTTCTCTTCAACCAGTAGATTTTTAAATATGTTAGCAATGAATATAAATTCTAATCTCAAATCATATTTAAAACGTAAGTGAGGTGACTTGAATAAATTTCCTTAAACAAAGATCTAAGTGAGGTGGCTTAGGGAAAAGACCTAAGTGAGATGACTTAAGAAAAAGATCGTGAGGTGAGTTAGATAATTTTTTTTAAACAAAGATCTAAATGAGGTGACTTAGGCAAAATTTTGTTAAATAGAAAGACCTAAGTTAGGTGACTTGGACAAATTTCCTTAGACGACACCTATGTGAGATGGCTTAGGTAAAAGACCTTATTGAGGCAACTTAGGCAACAAAATAAGGATCCATAAGTTAAAGAATTAAGGAAATTGAATAAAAACTTGATGAATGGCATGTGTAATGAAATTAGGTTACATGGATCCTTCATGCTTTATATGGCGTTGCTTGTTTAAGGAAATGATATCTTGTTAAGTAGTTGATGTTGTGGGGAATGATGAACTTGTGCTTAAATGATTATGATGATGCTTGATTCAAAAATAAATTTCTTACCTAAACCTTAATGTGAAATGTGACAATCGAAATTACACCTTAATGTGAGCGATCCTTGTGTCGGAGTGTTGTTGATGCATCGGTTGGCATAGTTTTGTGTGAACATAGGTAGTGAAGTTACTACTTGTTTTTGTAAACCAAAGTAGTTTTTGAAATAAAAATGAATTATGCATAACCATTCACGAGTAAAATGTTTTTCCTCTTACAGTGTAACACTCACATTCTCATTATTTTTCCTCTCGCAAGAAAAAAAGGTTATTGAATTGACTAATTAGTAATAGCAATAGTAAGCATGAGTAAGGTCGAGAAAAGGTCGACTAAAATTGTCTAATTTATCTCATTTTTTCATGTATTTGGAACATCACGTCTTTGGATGTAATGTAGACATTTGGCGCATTAGTGTGGTAATGAACTTGTAAACTGAAATTATTATTATTATGTTTTTACTAAGTAGGATTAAAACTTATGTAGTGAATGGTGATGGGATTACAAATATAATATTATGATGAATGAATGAATGAATTATACCAATTTGGACTTAAAATATCTTATTAATTGATTGGTGATTATATAGATAGAATGTATGAACAAGCTAAGTCATATGCCCTCTTAGGGTTAGTTTGAACCCTAATGTTAGGTAAACATTACGTGGTCCACCACAAGCCTTATTAAGGTGGGAGTGTGACAAGTTGGTATTAGAGGTTAGATTAGGATGATGTGTTTGCATAATGTCTCCAAAATATCTTGGTTGACTTTATAGTAAAAGAAGTAATGCAATTAAAAGAGTTGGGTAGAAAAGAGTAAGAGGGTGCTTGGTTGATGAGTTTGGGAAGGGGTTAATAGGTAAGGAATGAAAATTAAGTAGTTGGTTGTTGATTATCATTATAGGGCCAATAGTTTGATATCTCATTTTGAGGAATCCTCCGTACCCTCCATTTGGTATAAGAATGAAACTCATTCCTTAGTAGTGGCTCTTTTTTTAAAAATATTTTTAATACTAATTAATTAAATACAATTAATTAATTAAAATATAATTAATTACAATATAATTATTAATTAAGTAATTACATTATAATTGATTAAAATATAATTAATTAATTAAAATATAATAAATTAAAATATAATAAATTTTTATTTCTTAATTTTTTTACAAACCAATCATTATCAATGGTGATGGTAATCATTCCTTCCTCCTAACCAATCAGTATAATTATAATGATAATATCCATTCTCATTCCTCACTATATTCATTTTCATTCCTATTACCGTTCTCCTTTACGAACCAATGGCCCCTTTATTTATCAATTCCATATCACTCCTAATCAATTGACGTTTGTTTCCATTTCAGTATATCCTACATTCTCACATTAATAAATAATTCCTCATACCTCTAACTTCCCACATTATCACCTAATCATATTTCCATTAGACCTCGTTATTTCCTCTAGCCACGCTCATATTTTATTTACCAACTACAATCTACACTGCATTCCTTTAACTATGCCATAAAATGACCAATGTCATACTTTTCCTTTTCCTTCCTTACAGCCAAACATCTTCTTTTCTTATCAACTTGCCCTTTTTTACATAACAATATGTCAATTAATCATCCTTAACTTCTCCTCATTCTAATTAGCATTTATTGACCGCTTGCATCTTCCCAACGTATCCTTGATATCTTTAATCAGCATTAATGACTAACATTAATAACATAATCAGGGGCTTTTTGATTAACATAACCAACATCTAAACAAATCTATACCCTAACTACTCTTCATGATCTTGATGTAAATACTCCAACTTATTCCTAACGCACCCACCACCATATATTTACCTAATACCATACTTTTTTGTCATCCTTTCTTTAGGGTATCTTCTTTAACTACATATTCATAATTTTGCACACATATAATTCAACAGTTGGCTTAAAATTTATCATGCCAATTTCTTATATTCAAGACTATACATTAAATAGCTTATTATTAAGAATAGAACTAATTTCCTATTTAGTTGGCATATCCTCAACACTTAAGGAGTAGTTGGTTCGCATGTGAGAATGGTAAGAAGAATGAGAATGAATATAGTGAGTAATGAAAATGGATATTATAATTATAATTATGATGGTTGGTTAAGAGGAAGGAATGATTACCATCACCATTAATACTGCTTGATATGCAAAAAAATATTGAAAAATAAAATTTTATATTTTAGTTCATTAATTAATTATATTTTAATTAATTAATTACAATATATTAATTAATTAAAATATTGTAATTAATTAATAATAATAATTATTAATATTTTAATTAATGAATGAATTATATTTTAATTAATTATATTGTAATTAATTAATTAATTGTATTTAATTAATTAGTATTAAAATACTTTTAAAAAAAAGTCACTACTAAGAAATAAGTTTCATTCCTCTACTAAATAGAGAGTATGGAGGATTCCCCAAAAGTGGGATATCAAACTATTACCCCTATAATGATAATCAACAATCAACCACTCACTTTTCATTTATTACCTATTAACTCCTTCCTAAATGAGTCCAGATCCTCTGTCGGAAATAACTCTGTCGTACTCTGTCTAAGAGTAAAACGGTGTCGTTTTTTCTTTAAATTTTAACGGACGTGTAGTGCTTGTGTTCTTCTCCTCTTGGACAGCCAAGCCACCAGTTTTCTTTCAAAGCTGTTTAGTTAAAGCCGCGTGTTTCTTGGACAGAGGATCTTTTGCACTTCTGAATTTTTGACGCAACTTTTAATATTCAACTTCAACTATTCTGATACTTACTTCTTATTATTATGAATTTTTTTGCAAAGTATTTATTATATATATTTCATTTATTATTATATTATTTAATAAATAATAATAATAATAATAATATTATTATTATTATTATTATTATATATATATATATATGTATTGATAATTTTTATTATTCTTAATTTTTTTATTATTATATTCTATATGATTATTAAATTTATTAATTATATTAATTTCTATTATTATTATGAAATATGTTATAATTACTAATTTTCTTCTCATTATTATTAACTTTATTATTCTGAATAATTTAATTATACTTATAATATTTAATTATTATTATTATTTTTTCGACTGGAGTATATATACTTATTATTATAAATCTTAATAATTTTTTACAAACGGTTTATTATTAATAATAGTATTATTATTAATATTAAATTCCTTATTATTATTATTATTAAAAATGTTTATTATTATTCATAACATTATTAAATTCCTTATTATTATAAAGTGTATTTATTTAATTATTTATTGTTATTGTTATTATTATTATTATACTTAAATTTGTTAATTAATTTCATTTCCATTATTATAATTGTTGTTAAATATTATTATTAAATTTCTCCCGTTTATTATTAAATTTATTGTAGAGTATTCGTTAAATTTATTATTATTCACCATTATATTCCTTATTAATATTAGAAGTTGGTAATTATTATTATTATTATTATTATTATTATTATTATTATTATTATTATTATTATTATTATTATTAAATTTTTTATATTTAGTGTGTTTATTTATTTGTTATTTTATTTGTCAGTATTCTCCAATGGCTTTATATAACAAAAATAAACATATATTTTAATCCTTATTGTTATTAAGAACGAAATTAACAATAATAACGAATTTAATGAAATTATTTAATATAATTAATTAATAAATAAGTTCAGTATTATTAAGAATAAATAATAAGTCAAACTTATAATAATACCTAAAATAATTTGTAACACAACAAACTATAACGAAATAATAATTATCATAATTTAAAACAATTAAATTAATAAGAATAATTAAAGAAACATAACTTACTATACGTTAATTTGGCTGCAACTCCAAAACAAGGTGATTTTTGGAAATCACGTTTTGTTGCTTATTCTTATTAAGAACTTAATTAAAAATAATCAGCAATTAAATGATATTATTTAATAATATTAATAAATAAAAACAATTAATTTAATAATAATAAGAGTAAGTAGAAAATTATGAAATATCAAAAACGTAAAACAATTAAATTAATGAGAATAACATTATTATTAATATCAGTATATTAATAATAACATACTGATATTATTAATGAGAATAACATTACAAACCGTTTATTATTAATATCAGTATTATTATTAATATTAAATTTCTTATTATTATTATTGTTATTATTAAAATTGTTGATTATTATGTCTAATTATTATTATTATTATTATTATTATTATTATTATTATTATTATTATTATTATTATTATTATCTTTATTATTATTATTATTATTATTATTATATAACTTGTATTTAT
>JAOTBA010000002.1:32549817-32581892 GCA_025629845.1 Erythroxylum squamatum | reverse complement strand
AAACAATATGCAAAGCACAATATATTAATTATTATATAATTTTAAACCATATAAAACATAAATAAAAATATATCTAACAAAATATTTTATATGGATTATAACATAAGTAAAACTAATATAAAAAATAAATATCAAAAGATATAAAAAAAGTCAAATAATATTATATAATTCTCAAAATAAATGTGGAGATGAGTTTGTGGGTATTGTGAGAGTTATGTGTAAAACGTAAGGGCAAAAAAGACTAAAAATAAGCTCATTCATTGATCTGAAAATTTTACTAAAAAATACTTTTTTGAGAAGCTCCAAATTTGAGATTCTAAAAAAGTTGCATTTTAGCTTCCAAAAAAGCTATATCTACTAAAAACATGCTTTTTTATTTTACAGCTAAATACTCATTTTTTTAAAAAAAAGTTTTTGCGATAGAAAAAAATATTTATTCACCCTCTAAAAACTCAACCAAATAGGCACTTAATGTGATGAATTAGAATTAAAGTAAGATTTAAGTACCATTTTGGGTAATTAATATTGGATAGGCAGAAAGTAATTAAGTGCTTAAGAAGTACGTTAATTATGATGAAAAAGAATGAAAATACATGGATGGTTGTATTATATGTAAAGGGAATAGATGTATGGATATGATGACGATATTGGATAGAGATATCTATAGGATGATGATTGATGACTATTTTGGGTTAGATTAAGACGTAACAATTAAGAGGATAGATAGTGACATAATTAACAAAACTAGGTAATATTCAAAAGGAAAGTAAATTGAGATGGAAAGTAAGATAAAAATTTCTATTATTTGATACTGTGTCATTTTGCCAAGATTTTCTAAATAAATTATAATTTTATTTGTATATGTATATTTTCGTCTTGAGATTAGTTTACCCTGCTGTCTTGACAAGGACTGGCAAGAGCTCTGCTATTCTGACAAGATCTGATAAAAACTCTGCTTATAAGTCCTTGACGTTTCTTTATTATCACACTTTGTGGTATTATTATTATTATTATTATTATTATTATTATTATTATTATTAAATTTTAATTTTAGTATTTTCTTTACTGATTATTATATTCATTATATCTATTTTTTGTTTGTTTTTACGATTTTTACGTTTTTAACTTGCATCACTATTATCGTGTAATATCTGCATGTGGGTTTATTAAAAACAGCCTTTCTATAATGTAGGGATAAGGTTACGTATTATCAGGCTTCCTAGAGCCTGCTTTGTTGCAGAACTTCGAGGTATGATGATGATGATGATGATGATTCCGTAGTTAGCTTACAAAAAATTACATTTTAAGAGTAACACTTTCTAATTTGTAAAAAAAAAATGTTAAGAAAGGGAGAATTGTCACGTCATCTTATTAATTTATATTTTCTCATATAGAGTACTTTTTATATTATTTTGATTCTTAAACTTGAATTTTTAAATAGTTTGCATTTTAATTTTCTATTAATAGTAATAACATAACTCGTCATCCCGGATTAAAATTTTGTCACACGTGTGACATATATACTAATTGTGCTATATAAAAAATAAATTATTTTAAAAAAACTAAATTTTCAAATCCAACCCAAACAATTAGGAATGGCAAAAGGTGCGATCCACTTGACCTAACTTGGGTCCAAGTTGACTAGGCTACAGGTCGAAACTATTAAGCTAAATTGGCCCACGAGCCAGCATGAGTTGGGACTGCCCAACCTGTGGCCACACGAAAAGATACAAAATGATGTCATTTTTTTAAATAAAAAATATAAGATCAGGTCGGCCAGCCAATGGGTCAGGTTGAGTCGGGTTAGGAGTGACCCGAGCTCAAGTCCAGCTCAATGTCATATCTACAAACCATATTTAATAACTTCACTGATGAATTACAAAAGTAAATGAGAAAAATATAAAGTTGAGATATGATAGGAAAAAAAAAGTTTAGTGACTTGGACGGCATTTGTGAATGTGATGGCTTTTTATTTTTTACAATTTATTTATTCAATCAATTCTCGTAACTTATCAAGAACTCGTATATATATAATCATAAAGAAGGATATTTCTTCTTCTTTTGCTTATGCATCCTTGATAACTAACAAATTTGCAAATTCAGTCCTTTTAAGTTTTAACTCTATAAATAAGCTAAATGAATATTTATACTCCTGTTGAAGTTGCTTTTGAAGGCTTAGTTATAATTTTTTACATAAGAAAAAACTAGATATATGCGCAAAACCTAAACAACAACGACAATATTCAGTATGAGTCCTACTAAAATGTGAAATTTAGAGGATCTAATATCATGCAACTATACCTCTTTATAATAAAGAAACTATTTTCGACAGACTTACATGTAGTACAAATTAACAACAATTTTAAATATCAATAAATACATATATATATATATATATATACATATATATATATATATATATACATAAAGACTTTTGGGAATGCCCCTCGAAAAGCATAGCCCTTTCAAGCTTTTTCTCAATTTGGAGTTTGGTCGCTACAATTGAATTTTCTTCTTTTTCTTCGAGCCCCTAGAAGAAGAAATAGAATTTATGTGCAGTCTATGACCAAGTTCAAGGCGTCTCTTTACGTCGTTCTGTAACGACAGGTAACCATTAGGATCAACAAGTTGCTCTTGAGGGAATTAAAACTGGATCCGGGAAGCTGGGTTGGGAGTCTGGTTGGTTTACGGACGAGCTCGTACCTGTCGTTTCCATTCCAGACAGGGGACTACTAAGCATCGAAGTCCAACCTGGCGTCTAACTAAAAAAATAAAAGAGAAGTACTATTTAATCAAACTATTAAAGTTATCTATAAAACAAATGACTCGAAGGAAAAAAAAATTAGAAAACTTAAAAGAATGATAAATACCTCTCTATACGAGATCATTTATTTGTATTTTAGTATGCCAAAAGTTTATATTACAAGAATATATTCGGTAGATTTTAACAAAGTCAAATCATTTTTTGATCATTTCACTTTAGTTCTTCTCAGGTCTCTTTTTGTTTTTCTTACGATCTTTAAGTACTATTTTTTTAAATCTTCTCACTGAAGCGTTAAAACGTTTCCTTTTAACATATTCGAATCACCTAAATCTCGTTTCTTTTAATTTATTATTAATACTAACCACATTTAATTTATTTTATTAAAAAAATGTTGAATAAACTCGAACTCTATTTAATAACAATTCTTAACATAAGAAGCCTTTTCGTTGGGTATTTTTCTACGTGTGTGCTGTTTCACCCACTCTTTCGTTAGGTTTCCAATTTTAAATTTCCCTGAAGATTTCACGTCTTACCATTGACCAGGACAACCTTTTATAGCAGATTACGTATAATTAAGATTAAAGTCACAATCAAAGTAAGTGCAAATCCAAATAACTAACGTCAAGTCTAAATAATTTACCCATAGAAACTTTAAGGTTACTATACATCCTTTTTTTTTTTTTTTTTTTGTAAGATAAGACTATGAAATTATTAGACTTTTTAATAATTTTTACTGAGTATTGTTGTTGTATACATCTCTTTTGTCTTATCATCGAATTTTTTTTTAAGAATAGACAACACACGTGGTTGAAATAAATGAGGTTCGAAGTAATTCCCTAACAAGATATAGCTTTTGGGATCAATGATATCAGAGCTCCAAGTTACGGCTTGGTAATTGCCCCACATTGTAAGTTCGATTCTTAGAAAAACGAGAGTCACTCATCGGTCTAGGTTACGCCGCTATCCGCGGAAGCGTAGTGGAAATAAGTAAGGTTTGAAGTTTTTCCCCCATAAGCTATAACTTTTGGGATTAGTGATTAAATTCCAACCCAAATATGTTGATGAGGTCTTAAGGTCCTCATCTTATAAACTTGCTAAATTTCTGAAAAATTAAGCTAGGGATAATAATGGACCGACTCATGAGTCAGACTTAGGCTCAAATTAACTCGAAGCTCAATTAGTTATCTTTTTATTTAAAAGAGTTAGATCTTAGGTAGGTCTGAGTCTGGACAATCCTAATCCGGACTTAATTAAAAAAGGACGTTGTAATTCTTAATTAATCATTTAAATCAACAATTAGAATCATATTTCTGTTAAATGATGCACTTAAGAATAACTGCAAAATTGTTAATAACTCACATTTTAATTGAAAATCAAATTTAAGGTGGCGTGACCAAAAATGGTGTCCAAGGGTCGAGAGCATATCCAATCCCGAAGCGGGGCAATGGCAAAGTCGAAATTCGGTGGATTTACACGGGCAAAACACAGGCGGGGTTTATCCGAACAAGAAACTTCACATTAATTGAATTAATAAATAATAAATCCACCATTTCGGACGCCAAAAGAAATTTAAATCCAACTAAATCGTTCCTTAAAAACTCCCACGTTCACTCTCTCTCTCAATCATTCTCTCAGTTCTCTGAAGAAGGAAAAAAGAAAAAAGAAAAAAGAAAAGAAAAGAAAAGCACTTCTCTTTCGTCCAATCATAATTGAAAATTCGTGTTTGGAAAGAGAGGAAAAGGAGTGAGAAAATTTGGCGTCAGATAGTAGCAATAGTTGAGGTATACTTCTTATGCTATACATCAGCAGAAAAAAAAAGTTTTTGTTCTCAATTTTTTAGTTCGTTGTGTCACTTTTCATGTGGATGATCGTTTAAGTGGTAGAAGTGGCTGTCCTTTTGGTTTAATCTTGGAAATACTGTAGGCCCATTTCGGGGTTTGGGTTTTGTAATGTGGGAATTATGTTGATTTCTGAAATGGTAGTGTAGTTTGATCGATTTGGCTGATTGTTTCGGTTTTTTTTAAAGTTATGCGAATGAAGTATTTTTTGGGTTGATTGAATTGGCTGATATTGGTTTTAGTTATATATTCAGCGGTGATTTTGTTGGGAGATGTGAGAGGAATTTTCTTTGAATTAGAAGAATTTGTTTTGCTAAATAGTCATTTGAACTTTGAAATTATGTTTTTCACCTACCCTTCTGTTTTGGTGAAAACGTTCGATATTTTTTTTCTTTTTCTGAAAATCAGTGTTTTGGTAAGTATGTTTTAGGTTTCTTATGTATGTGTGTAGCTTAACTGCTATTCCTTACTGTTTTGTTATTCAATTTTGTCGAGCTTTAGCAATTTTATTTAACTAGGAAATCTGTTCGGAACGACCACTTCATTTGAAACAAAAGGGAGGGGATGGTTATTTAATAATTTCTTGAGCTTCTTAAAGTTTGCTTTTTATATAATTTATCAAGTATTGACTGCTTTATTGCATTAAATTTCACCTTGCATGTTTTCCTGTCATTTTTTGTTTGTTGCTTGCTATATGCAATTGTATTTGTTCTTTTTGATTATTTAACAGAGTTTAGTACTCTTCTATATATGGTTGTGTTCCTTTTAATATTTTTGACGCATTGTGAACCTCTTTCTTTTAGCAGAAAGGCGATGTGATGCAGTCTTCAAATCATTTATCTGCTGGTAATTTGTCTTAATCATCCCTTATTCCTGTTGGACACAATATTGTGTATTCTAACTGTTTTAGGGATTTTGTGTCCTAGATCCTACTAATTCCTCGCCAATTAGTGGCACCAAAGAATTGAGAAGTAATGGATGGGGGATTTCACCTGGATCTAATGCCTATAATGCCTCACCTGATGCGTCCCTCTTCTCCAGCTCATTGCCAGTTCTTCCACACAAAAAGTGTACGTGATCTTACTCTGTAAATTATCTTTTGTGCCTTTAGAACATGAAATTCTTTACTTTTTTTGTGCTAATTTCAGTAGACTTAAATGGTATGGATCATGGCCATCGATTTCTCGATAATATCTCTTCTGATATTCATAAGCTTCCCTCGGACGGAGAGAACGTTGATTTACTTGAAGATATTGAAACTCATGCTATTGGAAGCTTACTTCCTGGAGATGAGGATGACCTTTTAGCTGCTGTAATGGATGATTTTGACCCTATTAAGTTACCGGGTTCTCTGGAGGACATGGAAGATGATCTTTTCCGCAGTGTAGGAGGTATGGAACTGGAAAATGATCCACAGGAAGGCCTAAGCATCAGTGTCTCGAAGTTAAATTTTTCTGATGGCATTGTGGGAAATGGAGGACCTCACTATAATCTTTCTAATGGTGTTGGAACTGTTGCTGGAGAACATCCATATGGCGAGCATCCATCTAGAACTTTATTTGTCCGGAACATTAATAGTAATGTTGAGGATTCAGAATTGAGATCTCTATTCGAGGTAATTTATTGTTGTCTTAGTATAAATAGCCATGATTGACATTTGTTCAAACACCTACTTTCTCTAATCTTGTCTCTTCTATTAGACTATTCTAGTTTTTAACTTCTAAATTTTATGTTAAAATGAAGCTGATGTTGTATCCTTTTATAATATGGGTTGTCATGTGAACTTCATTGAATGGTTGATATTTTGATGTTTCGATGCAGCACAAGGTGACAAGCTTCAGACATGACTTTTGTTTTGCTATCTCTTATTTTCGCAACTTCATCTCTTGTTATAGGTTTTATCTACCTTTAAAATCATGTGCTTTCAAACACATAGGTGCAGTTGCAGGAACTTTAGCCTTTAGCCTCTTTTTTATAATTTCTCAGTAATTTCATTTCAGACTCTACAAGATAAGATGATAGACATTTATTGATACTAGTTAGGGAAGAATCTGTACAAATTATAAAGTGCTTAACTTAGTCCACAGGCTGCTGCTTTAGATGCTTTATTTTTCCTGAACTAAATAATTTCTTTTGTCTGTCTTATATGACCTTTTTGTAGCAATATGGCGACATTAGAACTCTTTACACTGCATGCAAACACAGGGGTTTTGTAATGATATCTTACTATGATATTCGTGCTGCTCGAACGGCCATGCGTCAGCTGCAAAACAAGCCACTAAGGAGGAGAAAACTTGATATTCACTTTTCAATCCCTAAGGTTCACTATAACCTCTTATCAGTGGTTTGAACTTTGTTTTTTGATAGCTGAGAGTTTCTTTCTCATGTGTTTTTTTACATTTCCCCTTTCACACTGCACCAGGATAATCCATCAGAAAAGGATATTAATCAAGGAACCCTGGTAGTATTTAATTTGGATCCATCAGTTTCAAATGAAGATCTCCGTCAAATATTCGGGGCTTACGGGGAGGTAAAAGAGGTAAGTGGATCTCACTGTGAGCTCTTTTTCCTGTGTGGCAGTTCTTTTGTTGTTTGTGGTTAAATTTTGTGCATACGTTGATTTGTAATTCAACATCAGATAAGGGAAACACCACACAAAAGGCACCATAAGTTCATTGAATTTTATGATGTTAGAGCCGCAGAAGCAGCACTTAAATCGTTAAATAGGAGTGACATAGCTGGGAAACGCATAAAGCTTGAACCTAGTCGCCCAGGTGGAGCACGGCGGAAGTAAGTATAAAAACAAGTATCCTTCTTTTCCCATTTCCCTTCTGTGGGCCGTCCACAGGACCCAATGAAGGTGCCTCTATTATCTAGTAAATTCCTTGTCTAAGATTTGAACTTCAGACATGGAAGTTAGAATCTGATATTGTTGACCAATGTAGTATCTCATTTAGGATATAATATCTACATATGAAGTGTGTAACTGCAAATCCATTGTTCTTTGCATCTGAAGGGCAAAATAGTACTGGTGACATCCTCTGAAGGCTTCAAATATCAGTATATCATGTTGCTTGGCCTCTTACGGCACTTGAGTACCTTTTTTTCGAATGCATGGCATCTAGTATTCAAACAACATCTACTCAGATTTTCTCTACCCCTTGTACCCTGAGAAACTGCAACATAGCTTGAGTACACTCAGGAACTGCATGCAACAGAAGCTTCTAGGATAGAGCCAATGGGTTGCACTTGCCATAATGGCTAGATTTTATAGTACTTGAATAGTGTTCCTCTCCTGCTGCTCTGTTTACAGAATCATACATTTTCACGCCCTATTTTATTTAAGTGCAAATATCAAATGCAGCTTTTTCTCTACTTTTGTCTTCTTGTTGAGGCGAGACTTGTGTCTATGTGTGTATAGAACTCAGAAGGTGTTGTCTGAGAAGTCTTTTCTAGGATTCAATTTTCCTGTAATTTCAAGATTGTTTGTGTTGATATCATTTGATGATTACCTTATGCAACTTCGTTCCTTTCAGCTTGATGCTGCAACTGAATCAAGATCTCGAACAGGATGACTCGTGGAGTTTTCGACATCCTGTGGGTTCACCAATGACCAACTCTCCACCAGGTAGGTTTGAATTGCTTCAATCACTTTTGAAATTGTGGTTCTGATATTGCTTGATATCTTTTATAACATCATTGAAACATTTATAGCAGGTAACTGGGCACAGTTTAACAGTCCTATTGAACAAAGTCCATTGCAAAACATGAACAAATCCCCCATTTTTAGGACAATGAGCCCAACAACTAGCAACCACTTACCTGGTTTGGCTTCACTTCTTCACCCCCATGTACCTAACTCTTTAAAAGTTGCACCAATTGGCAAAGATCAAGGAAGGGGTGGTGTTGCAGAGAACACATTTGCAAATACCAATTCTGTTCATGGAGCTTCCTTCCAACAGTCACACTCATTACCTGAGTTAAAGTTGAAAAACATGCCCCCTTTTGGTCCTTCAACTCCAAATGGATCTAGTATGGAAACTTTATCAGGGCCACAGTTTCTCTGGGGAAGTACGAAACCCTTAGCAGATCATTCCTCCACATCAGCCTTTCCCATGTCATCCATGGGGCATCCATTTTCCTCAAATGGAAAGGGACATGGCTTTCCATACATAAATCGGCATACTTCTCTAATTGGTGCAGCCCAGCACCATAACCATGTTGGATCTGCCCCATCTGGATTTCCTTTTGAGAGGCACTTTGGAATTTTCCCTGACTCCCCTGATACTTCATTCATGAATCCAGTTTCATATGGAGGCATTGGCTTAGGTCATAATGATGGAAATTTTTTGATGAATATGGGTAATGGTGCTCCTATGAACACTGGTGTTACTATTCCCAAAAATATGTCTGAAAATGGATCATCAAGTTACAGAATGATGTCTTCACCTAGGCTCAGTCCTGTGCTCTTGGGCAATATACCATATGCAGGACTGACATCCAGCAGCATAGAAGGCTTTACTGAGCGTGGACGATCTAGACGGGTTGAAAATAATGTGAATCAAGTTGAGAACAAAAAACATTTTCAGCTTGACTTGGATAAGATCATAAATGGTGAAGATGCTCGAACGACTTTAATGATAAAGAATATTCCTAATAAGTAAGATTTTGATATCAACTCTGAAATTTGAGCTTTAATTACATTATTGGCTCAGTTTGTTTTTCTATTTTAATCTCTTAGGTACACCTCAAAGATGTTGTTAGCAGCTATTGATGAGAATCACAGGGGTACTTACGACTTTCTCTATTTACCAATCGACTTTAAGGTACTCATACTGTGCCTATCCATAATGTGCCTCTTGGTCTCAAAAAATATCTAAGAATTAATTATAATAGTAAACCTTTTGTTATTGCAGAATAAATGCAATGTGGGCTATGCGTTTATAAACATGCTGTCTCCTAAGCACATCATTTCATTTTATCAGGTTTTATTTCTTGGGAATCCATTTTTACTTTGTTTTTTCCCTCACACTCTTTTGTGTTTAGTCTGGATTCATCTTTTCATATTCAAAAATAGGAGTGATCCTTGGTCTTGAAGATGTAATGTTTATCCTCTTATGATCCTCAATTTGTTTCAGGCGTTTAATGGTAAGAAATGGGAGAAGTTTAACAGTGAAAAAGTTGCTTCTTTGGCATATGCTAGAATCCAGGGAAAAGCAGCCCTAATAATGCATTTCCAGAATTCAAGCCTGATGAATGAAGATAAGCGCTGCCGGCCAATCCTATTTGACACAGAGGGGCTGGATGCAGGTGATAAGGTAAACATAATACATCAAAATTATGTGCTGGTATTGGGAACATAATATCATATTGAAATTTTCCACTTACAGAGTCCTTTATCTTTTTTTCACTTAATTGCTATAAAATCTGTCACATTGCTAGTGGGTTTATCGAAAACAGCCTCTCTATTAAGTAGGGGTAAGGCTGGGTACTATCGAACCTCCCCAAATCTCGTGTCTTAATGGGACTTCAACTGGGTGATGATGATGATGATAATGTTATAAAACCTGTGTTTTCCACAGGTTATATTAATCTTGTTGCACTTTCAAAGTCAATAAGACTTCTGGGGGACTTTACTTTTGCAGTAGAAACAATAGTCTTTATTGGTATTTTAAGGTGGATTATGCGGTTCATTTGGCTGATACATTTCGAAGTTTGTTTCCTTTCTTTCTCCATTCACTGTCATTCTCCTTCTATGTTTTGCTTTTCAATTTTGACACTGTGCCCCTCTTTAAGATGGGGCGTTAAATGTTTTTGCATTGAAAATGATGGCATCAGGGAATTAATCTACTTTATTGTAAATCCATTTATACAGTTATATTCATAATAATCTATTTATACTCTTTGACTGTAACTGATTTGGATGTTGGATCTGTGCCAGGAATTTACTAAATCAATGTAAAAGTTCTGGTTGAAGGTTTTACTACATTGTTTCATGGACTTTTGGTAGTGATGTGGTTGGAACACTCCTGCTTTGAGCTTGATTTTTTATTTTGCTTGTTTAGTATTTTGACTTCAACTTTTGCTTTTTAATACTGGAAACTTGAAACAAATTTGATAAATCAAGTGAATTTCTGGAAATTCCTGTTATTACGTCTTCTTTTCCAGTTCTAGTAAAGGACCGGAATTGAATACAAGTCCTGGTCTAGAGGGTCATTTTGCTGAGCATCATTAGTTAAATGGCCCTACTCTTCTTCTTTATATAGGCCGTACAAGAGCATTTGCAGTCTAGCAGCTTGAACATCCAGATTCATCAGCCGGATGGTTTGCACTCTGAGGAATCTCTAGAAAACCCTCCAAAAGATGATTCTAGTAAGACGGCAGAGAAAAGTTGACCGTATGTTAGGAGGAGATACCTACAGCCTGCATTCATGGTGGTTGTGGGTGCTAACTTAAGCTTACATATGCAAGTGTACAAACTTAGGAAGAGATGATTGGGAAAGATGCAGATTTTGTATAGTATTTGGCACAGCTTGAAAGCAGGAGCTTTTGGTGTATGTTTCCATTAATTGCTCTAGTACGGGTGAAACTCAACATTTCACTGTTCGGCAGGCTGATCACTGGTTTGCACATGGTGTCTTTATTTTTATTTTATTGGTTTTTCTGTCGACAAAGGTCCATAATTTAGTCAGCCAGTAGGTATGTGTACAAGAGTATAAGGGAAAAAACTGTAATGGAAGAATCTATATTTCAAGTTTGATGATTTGACAATGGAGTTTGTATACTGAAATGTACAGTATGTTAGACGAGGTGTTTCGGTAGCCTTATGAAGTAGAAGTATTATTGCTTGTTCCTGGAGTATTATAATCAGAAATCGGATTAATTATGTTAAATATTTTTATTTGAACAATACAGAAATGTTAAACTTTCTCATTGTAACCACTAATCTCTTATAAGGTACTTTTAACACTAAGTCAATGTCATGAGAAAGGATATATACATATCCATGTACATGTAGATTGGTAGTCAATGTGTGCATGTATATGCTTTTCACTATTATTTCACAAGAAAAGAAAAATAATAAAAATAAAAAATAATTAAAAATGTCATTTTCTTTAAAATTGTACAGTCTAATAAAATTGTACATTATTTGATACTTCTATCCTTAAAAAAATATTTGTGAAGTAATGATGACAAAGTAATCCAAAACAAAAATTGTAATTTTTTTCATCAATTAACAATTAGAGGATAAAATTATGAAAAATGGCACCTTTAATAAATCTTCTTCTTTTTTAAATTTGTTTCATAAATAAATTTTATTTTTTAATTTTGTTTCATAAAATAATTACAATTGTAAAGACAAGGGTTATTTTTTGAAACAGAGAGACAATGGTTATTTGTTAAATAGAGGGCATAATGTAATAAATCAAAAAAATAGGAGTTTATTGTATTTTAGTCAACAAAAGACAAAGGATATTTTTATCAAAAAATTGCAACATGTACAGTTGTGATGATGTTATTATAATATAGGGGTAAAAAAGTCTTTTTGAATTCTAAACTTCTTTGACTAGTGGTCAAAAAAATTAATATGTTCATTTTTTAAAATAGAAGAGGACATAATGTATCAAGAGATAAAATATAAGGAGGTTAAATGTATTTTTCCCAACTTTTTTTCTTATATGTATAGACATATGGCAACCTTTTTTTTTTCTAATACACATCCATATATATACACACACATGTACAAATATTTTTTCATTATCTATACAAATATGACAACAATACTTTTTTCCTTTGGATATAGATACACTTGGCAGCCAAACATTTTTTTCTTTATATACACACATGGCTATTGAACAGATGACCACTGAAATTTTTTCCTATATATACACCCCTGTAGTCACTAAAGTTTTTTCCATAAATATATACACTTGGCCAAAATATTTTTTCTTATATATACTCACGTGACCACCAAACTTTTTTCCTATATGCATTGGAACTTTTTTTCTTATATATATAAGTACATGGCTACAAAATTTTGTTCTCATATATATAGTATATACACATGTAACCACCAAAATATTTTCTGTTTATACACACACACACATATGGTTATAATAAATTTTCAATATATATTCACAAATGTGGCCACCAAACTTTTTTTCAATAGATATATGCACACATGTGTTGGAAAAGAAAAGAAGAGACAAATGAAGCAGAGGATAAAGAGATACACGAAGCATAAGACTTTTGCTTCATTTTATTCAACCTCTGAAAGTGCCTATTTAGAGGCTTATAAGAAACTGAACAAGCCTAAAATTTCTCAATTACAATTTGATTTGTTGACGCTATCTTTGACTAACTAAATCCGGACAATCGTGGAATACAAATTTGAAACTTCAAGGACTCGGTCAAATTGAAAAATAAACACATGTTAATTTGAATCAGCCTTCAACACTCTCCCTTGATTCAAAATTTCATGGATGAAGCACTTCTCTCCTAATATAATGCACTTCTTATCACTGTCTTCAAACTTATTAATGCACATTATCATCAACTTATAAATATTAGAGCACATCTCTCTATGGTGCACTTCTTACCATCAAATTTAAAAAAAGTTTCTTCTTATACCACTTGTGTCATATTTTTTCTTCTTCATTTTGAAATCTACAGTATTTTTGTAAATGCCTAAACCTTTTGCACTCGAAGCACTGTGATTTTCCTTTGTGCCAATAATTCTTCTCTTCATGGCCGGGCTTCTTACAATTTGTATATTCGAGAATTTTACTTTTATCCTTTGAAGAAGAACTCTTCACCATGTATGTTTTTTCGACCTTATCACCATTTTCTCCATCCCTCATTATTCTTCTTCGATCTACAACTTGATGAGCGTTTACTAACTTTGCAAAAGTTATATTTGATAGATCTTTAATAACTCCAAAAGATGAAAGTTTTGACTCTTACCTTTCGAGAAGGTTAACAAGAAGCTTGTCTGCAACCCTTTGAATAGGAAATTCTTCACCAAGTAACTTGATTTGATTGACAATGGACATAAGTTTGCTTTGATATTCCTTGACACTTTTAGAATTATTCATTTTTGACATCTCAAAAATTTCTTTTGAGATTCAAAATTTGCATCATCATAGTTTGAGTGTTGCCCTCAAATTCTTCTTTTAGTTTCTCCCATGCTTCTTTAGGAGATTCACATGCCATTATACTCGTGAAAATTCCTTCCGTCACGGCCGAATGGAGACAAGATAGAGCTTTTGGTTTCTTTGCACTTTCTTCTTCATTCTTATTGATTTGTATTAGGGTTACATTTTACAGAAGAGGTGTATGCTCAAACTCACTTTCAATGACCTCCCATAAACTAATAGCTTGTAAATAAGACTTCATTTTGATAGCCCAAAAGTGATAATTTTTTCCATTGAAAATAGGAATTGGAATAGAAAAATTGTTTGATGCTATATTGCTACTAGATCCTCACAAGCCTAAGAATACCTGCACCTTTGATACCATGTTGGAAAAGAAAAGAAGAAACAAATGAAGCAAAGGATAAAGAGACACACAAAGCAGAGGACTTTTGCTTGATTTTATTCAACATAGGCTTACAAGAAACTGAACAAGCCTAAAGTTTCTCTACAATCTGATTTGTTGACACTATCTTTGATTAACTAAAACCAGAAAATCGTGGAATACAAATTTGAAACTTCAAGGACTCACTCAAATTAAAAAATAAATACATGTTAATTTAAATCAACCTTCAACACTAGCCTATTTAGCAAAGTTTCCATCATCAAAGACCAAGTAAAAGTCCACTGCTTCGTGTGTCTCTTTGTCCTCTGATTCATTTGTCTCTTCTTTTCTTTTCCAACAACATGGTCATAAAATCTCTCTCTCTCACACACACACTCACACACACTCACACACACTCTCTCTCTCTCTCTCTCTCTCTCTCTCACACACACACACACACACACACACACACTCACTCACTTACAATGATGGTCACCAAACTTTTTTCATATATACACACATGATTATCAATTTTTTTCTACATACACATAAACCAACAATATTGTTTTAATACATATACACACATGACTACCAAACATTTTCTCATATATATACACACATATGTTTAATGTTTTTTCTATATATATACACATATGACAACCAAAATTTTTTCATATATATATATATATATATATATTCTTATATATACATTCATTGCCACAACTCTTTCCTTTTATACACACACACACACACACACACACACACACACACACATAACCATCGAAATTTTATCCCATATATTCACACATCACCACCAAATTCCTTTTTCCATATATACGTGGCCATTGAACTTTTAACATAAATATAAACACATTTGGCCAAGTTATGATGCTTGTTGTAAAACTTCCAAATTTACAAGCATCTCCTGAAGAGCCTTGGAAATTGATTTGTTGCCTGAATTGGCAGATTTGAATCAAATAGAAAAGATTGATTGCGTGAACAACATTGCAAAATTTTGGTAGGTACTAATAATGTTGGAACATTAAATATCCCGCTCTGCATTATCTCAAAATGTTTTTCTATATTGAAAAAGATAATTCCTACAGCTGCCATAATCAGATCGGACCAAATTGCAGAGGTATTTGTTCATCTGGAAGATTTCCCGACACTAGAAGAGCATGTAGATGCTATTCCGTATTTCTCAAAACTCATTGCGTGAAGATATTGGAGATAAGGAAGTTATATTGGTGGTCAAGTGCATGGTGGGTCATTAAGCTCAGACAGCACAAATTGAAGTGAATACAAATGGATCCAGGCAGTTCCAGGTGAATTTTCTACACCGGTTAGATTACCAACGCCTTAGCAGCTCTTATGATATGGTTGACCACCTCCCTAATCTCCATAATCCTTAGTGGGAGTTTCATCTTTAACGAATCAGCCCTTTCTTGAGGAGCCTCCCTTAACATACTTGAGTTGTTTGAAAAGTAATGTTGATGTAAATATGGGGAACCTTTTCCCTGTCTGTCTTTGCATTTTTAAAAAAAAGTGATATGTCCCAACTTCTTTCATAACTTTCCCCTTATTGTTGTTGGGTGAAGTGTACATACTGTGTAAGGAAGGAGATGAAATGATATGAAAGGACGCTGATGAAACAGGTTGTATAATGTGTGTCTTTCTTTTGTGATGTGCGAATATTTAGGAGTGATGTAGCTAAACAGTAAGGTGATTGTAATACCATTTGCAAGGTTATTGCCAAGCTATTGGCTAGTCGTTTTAAAAAAGCACTGAAGAAGATTATTAACCCCACACAAGGAGCTTTCATGGAAGGCAGAACCATTGGTGACAATATACTGCTTATGCAAGAGCTGTTAAAAAGCTATCAAACTGTAAGAATATGAAAAATTGTCTTTGAAAAATTGATTTTTACAAAGCATTTGATACAGTAAGTTGGGATTTTATTGAAGCATGTCTGTCGGCTATGGATTTTCCCTTAAAGTTCATTAATTGGATAAAACTTTGCTTACATAGCTCCTCAGTAAGTATTCTAGTTAATGGAGTTTGTACAAAGCAAGTGAAGTATGCACGCGGAATATGACAAGGAGACCCCCTCTCCCCGTATACCTTCATCTTAGTCATGGAAGGGCTATCGAGAATGCTTGATAAACTTATTCTTCATAATGGCATATTCTATTTCCACTATAAATGCAGAGCTCTAAAAATCACACATCTCATGTTTGATGATGATTTGCTTCTTTTGTCTGGAGTTGATATATTTTCAATCAACATTGTCAAAGACATTCTACAGAGATTCTCTAGTTGGTTAAGCTTGCATGTTAATCTTCAAAAAAGCAATTTCTTTTGTTCAGCCAATGTCAATAATAAAGTTGAAATAGCGCAGACATTGGGTATGAAACTACATACCACTCCCTTCAAGTACTTAGGAGTCCCCGTCTCTCACACTAAGCTAACATACAGAGATTTTAATCCACTCCTAGAGAAATATAAAGCCAGAATCCTAGCTTGGCAAAACAAGTTTCTCTCTATGGCTGCAAGAGCTACGTTTATCTAATCAGTTCTTAATAATCTACAAATACACTGGATCAATCACTTGATACTGCCAAGGTAAGTGATTAAGGAGCTCGAACGTACTATAAAAGCTTTTCTATGGTCGGGGACTACGAAAAATGCTAGGAAAGCCAAGGTTAAATAAGAAGAAGTCACGCTTCCCAAAAAATAGGGTGGGTTAGGAATACTCTTAACCAACTTGCTGTAGAAAGTGCTATTGTATAAGAAGATATGGAGACTTTATACTGATAAGAATGCCATTTGGATCAAATGGATCCATCAAACGTACTTGCAGAATCAAAACTTTTGGCAATTAACAAGCTTTATGGACTACTCATGGGTATTTAAACAAATGCTAAGTATCAAATCATGGATATACCCTCTCATCATTCACAAGCTAGGAAATGGATGTTATATCTCGATTTGGTTTGACAATTGGACTGAGTTTTGTCCATTAATCCAAAGAACAAACCTAGACCAACTCAAAAATCGAATCCCAATCCAAGCTAAAGCTTCAGCTCTCATTGTAGATGGGCAATGGTTTGGGAACTATAGAGGGTTCAGACTCTTTAAGTCACTATCTCCCAAATATTGTCAACAACAATCAGGAGGACATGGTTTTTTAGAAATCTCATCCCAAAGGCCTCTTTATAAACAAGTCATGTTATAGAAGCCTTCAGCCGATATACACAATAATCCCTTGGTTCAAGTTGATTTGGAAGAAAAGTCTCAGTCCAAGAGCCTCCATGATCATGTGGTTAGTGACCAAGAATAGATTTAGCACCAAAGACAGATGGTATGACACTTATGATCCTATATGCATTTTATGTCATCTCACAACCGAAGATAGGAATCACCTATTCTTCAACTGCACTTACACTAAATCGGTATGGAACCAAATGCTTCACAAATTAGGGTTCTTCTGTTATTCATACGACTGGTTTCAAGTGCTACAACAGGTCATCAGTGTAGCAAAATATTGCAAGAAAGATTTCACGCTGATAAATACAACCTTTACCTTATCCAATAAAGTATCTAGCAGGAGAGAAATCGAAAGCTATACTAGGAAGAGCTAACCACTCAATACCAACTAGCAGCTAACATCATCAACAATATTCGATGACATGTAATAGCCAAAGATGCAGGTCATAATCTGACTGACAATATGCGATTGAATTGGAATCTTTAACTGGGTAGCTTTTTCCATTCTGTACAAACTTGAATATAGGCTATTGTAATACTTTTGTCTCTGTTGGTGTCTTAAACGTCTGTTAGTCAAGAACGGCGTTAGTAGCAGTTAGACGATAGTTTTCTGTTAAAGGCTGTTAATAATGTTGACAACAAAGTGTATAAATACAAAGTAAAGAGATTAAATGAAATACAATTCATTCTTCTCAAATCAATCTCAATAGCTCAATAATTCTATCTACGTGTTCGTAAAAATAAAAGTGGTATCAGAGCATTTATAGAAGGGTCTTAAGGGATCTGTGGAGCATTTCGTCGAACAAGAAAGTGGCATAAAGCCCGAAAGAAAAGTACAGATATTGCGATGGAAGGATTCCCAAGCATGCGAGCACCATTATTCGATGGAGAGTCATACCAGATTTGGGCGGTAAAGATGCAAACATACCTTGAGGGACTGGACTTGTGGGAGTCAATTGCAGAAGATTATCATGTGGATCCGTTAGGCAATAATGCAACGGTGAATCAGATGAAATATCAGAGGGAAAGACTCACCAGAAAAGCCAGGGCCAAGTCTTGCCTCTACTCAGCAGTAAGTCCTTCGTTATTCATAAGAATTATACATCTAAAAACTGCCAAAGAGATATGGGATTCCTTAAAGGCTGAGTATGAAGGAGATGAGAGAGTGAAGAGTATGAAGATTATTAACCTGATGAGGGAGTTCGATAAACTCCAAATGGCAGAGGATGAGGCTGTCAAAACATATGCAGCAAAATTGCAAGATCTTGCGGACAAGATCAGACTTCTTGGAAGTCGGTTTGAAGATGAAAATTTGTACAAAAGATGCTCATTTCCCTCCTAGAAAAGTTTGAAGCAACGATCATCTCTTTGGAGAATACCAGAGACATGTCAGATCTGAAGTTGTCAAAGCTAATGAGTTTTCTGCAAGCCCAAGAGCAAAGGAGAGCTCTAAGGAATGCTGAATTCACCGAAGGAGCACTCAGGTCAAGTCAGAAACACAATGGAGGGGGAAAGAAGAAAGGCTGGATCAAAGGAGGTGCAAAAAGCAAGAAACAAGAAAAGCAAGAAAATTTAGTAACATCACCGCAGTCCAAAAAAGATCCGTGCAAGCATTGTGGTAAGACAAATCATCCACATTACAAGTGTTGGAGAAGGCCTGATGTTAAATGCAGGAAATGCAAGAAGCTCGGACACATTGACAGGTTCTGTAGAAGCAAGGAGCAAGAGCAGAGTTCAGGGGAAGCTCATGTTGTTGCCAAGAAAGAAGAAGAACAACTCTTTGTAGTCTCCTGCCACAATACCACGATTTCAGCAGATAGTTGGATTGTGGATAATGGTTGCTCAAACCACATGACAAGTAATCTGAGCATTTTCAAGAGTCTAGACAAGAATTACATCTGCAGAGTGAAGATTGGGAATGGACAATTGATCTCAGCCAAGGGAAGAGGAGCTGTGGTGATTGAAAGCATGAAGGGTCCAAGGATACTTGAAGAAGTACTTTACGTACTAGATCTTGAGCAAAGCCTCCTTAGTGTTTCCCAATTGATTGAAAGAGGATATTCAGTCCTCTTCTAAGGTGGCTTCTACACAATTACAACATTAGATGGGAAACTTTTGTTCAAGATTGCAGTCAAGGATAGAAATTATGTGCTGAATCTATTCGATCAGCATTAGCTAGCATTAAAAGCAAGTGTCAAGGTGGCAAGTCTCTGGCACAAGAGACTTGGACATCCTCACTAGAAGGGCCTGATAAAGTTGTCTGAATCAGACCTAGTTCGAGGAGTTCCAACTTTAGAAGCTGAGCAACAGGTGTGCACTTCGTGTATACAAGGAAAAAAGGTAAGACTGCCATTTAAGGACAGCAAGTGGAGAGCATCCGAGCTACTTGAATTGGTCCACACTGATGTATGTGGACCTTTTCCTATTGAATCCTTGAATGGTAGCAGATTATTTGTCACTTTCATTGATGACAAATCAAGATATTGTTGGATCTACTTACTAAAATCCAAGGCAGATGTACCTGAAATCTTCCAGAAGTTTAAGCATATGGCAGAAAATCAGAGTGGGCAAAAGATCAAGATGCTGAGAAGTGACAATGGAACTGAGTACAAGAATCAGAAAATGTAGAAAATATATCAAGATAGTGGAATCATTCATCAGCTGACTGTGCCATACTCACCTCAACAGAATGGGGTGAGTGAAAGGAAGAATAGAACCATCATGGAAATGGTTAGATGTTTGCTCCAAGAAAAATCACTACCTAAGTTCTTTGGCTCTCCTTGTTTCACTTATGTGTCACAGCAGAAGAGGAACAAGCTAGACACCAAGGCTACAACAGGAGTCTTCATTGGTTACTCTGAAGTTACAAAAGGCTACAGAATCTTGATTCCCAGCAAGAGGGCAGTCAAGACTAGTAGAGACGTGACCTTCCTTGAAGATGAGATGTGGGACTGGTCAAAGCTGGAGGAAGATAACTCACAGGTGCAGAAAATGCTGATGTGTGGAGCTCAATTTCCTGAAACTACATCTGAAGAAGGGTCTGAGGATGGAGACAGACCACACATGGAAGCAGAAGCTGAACAAGGAGAAGTAGAAGAAACCAACTCACACGAGAGTGAAGATGAGGCAGAACCAGAAATGCAAACAGATGATGATCTTGATGATCAAGTGGATCACATTCCAGAGAGAGGCACAAGATTATTATATGATATTTACCAAACTTGCAATTTAACTCTTTGTGAACCAGCAAGCTTCACAGAAGCAAAACAAAGCAAGGAGTGGCTAGCTGCAATGGTGGAGGAAATCAAAATGATTGAAAACAACCAGACTTGGGAGCTTGTGGAGAAACCAGTTGACAGAAAAGTTATTGGTGTAAAGTGGGTTTACAAAACTAAAGTAAATCCAGATGGGACCTTGAACAAATTCAAAGCAAGGTTGGTTGTCAAGGGCTACTCTCAGGTGAATGGAGTGGACTACACTGATACTTTCGCACCAGTAGCTAGACTAGAGACAATCCGATTAATCCTTAGTATCTCTGCCGAGAAGGGGTGATTAGTGCATTAGCTGGACGTTAAGTCGGCTTTCCTGAATGGAGAGCTGAAGGAGGAGATCTACGTAGACCAGCCTGAGGGTTTCATTATTGAAGGTAAAGAAGAGAATGTGTACAGATTCAGGAAAGCACTATATGGGCTGAAACAAGCTCCAAGAGCTTGGTATGACAAATTAGATGCTTACCTTCAATAGATCGAATTTGCCAGAAGTGAAAATGAGTTCACCCTCTACGTGAGGAAGAAAGAGGACAGAGTTATTTTCATGTGTGTTTATGTTGATGATTTGCTTCTGACTGGAAATAATGCCAAGGAAATGGAAGGAGTTAAGCTAAAATTGAAGAATTTATTTGAGATGACAGACTTGGACATTATGACATATTTCTTAGGAATGGAAATCTATCAACATCCGGAAGGGATTTCCATTTTCCAAAGGAAGTACATCAAAGAGGTGCTCAAGAAATTTCATATGTTGGAATGCAAACCAGCAAAATCCCCAATGAACAGTAAAGAAAGATTGCAGAAGGAAGATGGAAGCAAGGCCACGGATGAAGGAAGATACAGGAGCCTCATTGGAAGCCTGATGTACATACCGTCATCAAGACCAGATATTCAGTTTCCAGTGAGCATGCTTTCAAGATTCATGGTGTCACCAACAGAAATCCACATGACAGCAGCTAAGAGGGTCCTACAATATTTGAAGGCAACCTACAATTTCAGTCTTAAATATAGACGAACAGGGAATTTGAGAATGAAAGGATACACAGACAGTGATTGGGGAGGCTCAACCGACGACATGAAAAGCACTTCTGGGTACTGTTTCAGTCTGGGTTCAGGATGTTTTTCATGGGGGTCAAAGAACATAGCGTGGTCACTCAGTCGACAGCGAAAGCAGAGTTGATTGTCGCTACTGCTACAATGAACCAAACGATTTGGCTAAGAAAGATGATGGAAGAGCTAGGTATCGCTGTGGAGGAGAGCACAGAAGTGTTGATTGAAAACAAGGCATCCTTAACAATCTCTCTGAATCCAGTTTTCCAAAGTAGAACAAAATATTTCAAAATGAAATGTTGCTTTCTACGAGATATCCAGAAAGGAGGAGAAGTAAAGCTTGTGTATTGCAAAACAGAGGAACAGTTAGCTAACCTATTCACTAAAGCGTTGGAAGGGAGAAGGTTCGATTATTTGTGGAACAGGGAAGGCGTATCTCAAGACTCCTAAGACAGGAGGAGTATGTTGGTGTCTTAGACGTTTGTTAGTCAAGAAGGCGTTAGTAGCAGTTAGACGATAGTTTTCTGTTAAAGGCTGTTAATAATGTTGACAACCAATGTATAAATACAGAGTAAAGAGATTAAATGAAATATACAATTCATTCTTCTCAAACCAGTCTCTCAATAGCTTACTCACTTCTATCTACGTATTCGTAAAATAAGAGGCTGAAGTTCCATTTCCATTTGCATAAAACAATAGTTTTCATAAGGGAATATATATAGCTATTTGTATATAATATTGTATCGCATAAAACAAATGGACAGCTGACATATAATTTGAAAGAGTGTAACTTGTGGACAATTAAAATTTTTTGTTGATATAGATGGGTCGTATTTGTTTGTTGATTTATGATAATTTCAATTATATTTTATTTTGTCTTGTAGGATTCGATTTATTTCATATCATATTTGATATTAATGTTCAATCTTTAATTTATATATGTAGAATATTTATATTTCAATCTTTAATTTAATTTAATATTTGGGTTTAATTGATCATGCATTCAAAGTTAATTATTTAATATTTACAAATTTATTTTTTTCATAATATTATTTAGTTATTTAATAATTCTTTGGTTAAATAAAAAGATATTACAATAAAATTTTATATAGTTTTTGAATAATATTCACAAGTTAATTATATTACTCAATTTAAATTAAGAGATCAAATAGTTATATTACTCAATTTAAATTAAGAGATCAAATAATTTTAAATTATTATCATCATCATCATCATCATCATCATCATCATCATCATCATCATCATCATCATCATCATCATCATCATCATCATCATCTATGTTTTTTTATTATAGTTATAAACTTAATTTTTATAGAATTAAATATCTAAAATCTAAATCTTATAAGAATAGTCGTTGAAATACTAAAATATATAATATTTATATCCTTATAATTTTTTAAAGTCATATCTTTGTAAGTCATTTCACATATAAACAGCTGATTTTATCAAACATCTCTACCAAACAACTAATACAATTCACTGGTCAAATCAGCTGATAAAATCAGCTATTAGCTACATAATTAGTTAATTGCCAGACAAGCCCTTTGACTTATTTTGTGTGCAAACTTGAAATTCCTTGCAAAGTTTTTGTAACACCATCCATCTAGCTATCTACAACATGTATTTTCACATATCTCATGTCTTAATTTCTCATCTCCTCTCTTTGAGGCTTGAATCCGCTGTGAAGTAGTGAGAAATGAAATAAATTAAACAAGATGCTTAATTTGGAGAAATATGGAAATTTATCCATAGAAAAATTTTAAAATTAATCAAATTTAATATTATTA
This sequence comes from Erythroxylum squamatum, assembly GCA_025629845.1. Lineage (NCBI taxonomy): Eukaryota > Viridiplantae > Streptophyta > Magnoliopsida > Malpighiales > Erythroxylaceae > Erythroxylum > Erythroxylum squamatum. The sequence continues at coordinate 32,558,380 of JAOTBA010000002.1, read as the reverse complement.
TTAATAGAATGTCTAATACAATGTTTATGAGACTTATTTATAAACTTGACAAAAGAATTTTAACTCATAATAAAATAGAAAATTAAGAGCAAATAAAAACTTATAAAAATAGAATAAAAATTTATAAAAATTAAAAATTAAAATATATAAGAAACTTACAGAAATAATGTCAAATGCCAAAAGTTTGATCAGCACTGTTAATCCATGCCCAACGCTTCATTTTTGCTCACCACTAACATTTAGTTGAATGGACTTTCTATATATTTATATAAAAAGCTACACACAATTTATACAATTTGGTAGTCTTCCACCTTTTGGGATAGGGCAAAAGGTTTATAATTAATTTCGAATTTAAGTTTGAATGGTTTAAAATTCGATAGAATTTAAGATAAATTTAATTATTTTTAATTTAAAAAATTATTTTATTTAATATATTCAAAATTTGAATTAAACTAAATTGAAAAATCTGATCTTAAATTTAACCTAAAATTTTAAAATATAAAATATAAAATCAACCTTTTTTTAATAAAATCAAAACCATTAAATTTAATTAGATCAGGTCTCTAGTCCTCCAGCTAATGATTTATTTTTAATCAGTAACCGGAAAAAGCACCTTCAGGCCCACAAATGTTGAGATCAACTTAAGTTTCACGCATATATGTTTATTCCAAGCATCTTTCTCCTTCAGGCCCACAAATGTTGAGATCAACTTAAGTTTCACGCATATATGTTTATTCCAAGCATCTTTCTCTTTCTCTTTCAATCCCCACTGAATCCGTACAACCTTAGTCTAAAAGCTGGAAACATGGGGGAAAAGGTTTCATCTTTTTTTTGGCTTGTCCTTGTCTCACGTGAATCCGTACAACCTCAGTCTAAAAGCTGGAAACATGGGGGAAAAGGTTTCATCTTTTTTTTTGGCTTGTCCTTGTCTCACTTTCTTTTTCAACTATTTCTCCTAGTCTCCAGGTGAATAAGAACATATCCTAATAGCCAACCATATTGCCGACTTTATATGTATCTTCTACGCGCTCTATGAATGAAAATCATAGTGGATATATTGCAAGTGAAACGTTCAGACATTTCATTGTTGGTATGAACACTAGGTGGCCATTCCTTTTGCTGGTTTTGGGACCCAACCCATGTGACACTATTCTCTCTGTAGGATATGAACAAGATGCGATTTGTGCCAATAGTTACAATCTTTTACTTATTGATAGAAAAGATTGAACCATAATGCCTAACATGCATTGGCAATTCGCAGCATTTATATATGAGAAAAAAAAAAGTTCAAAAAAAGTCAATGCTTTACTTTTCTATGAATACGCTTTAACTTTTTAACATAGATTTCAGTTGCATGGAAAGTTGGACAAGAACCCTTTTGATTCGGTTGCTTGACTTTGATTGACTTGTTCGGCTTCCTCGTATTTTCTATAGCAGCTATACAGAGTTATGACATGGTAAATCATGTCATGGAAAATTAGTTCTGCCTACAGAAGCTATACCCAGTAAGTTTCCCGACACTACTTTAGAAATTAAAATCTCACACGCACCTATGACACAATAACCAACTTTCCATCAACTTTCTCTTCTTATGGGTGTATGGACTGATCTAACTGGCTCATCACATACTACCTCATCTAATTTTAGAAAAGTTTACCAACCAATGGCAACAAAGTAAAGATTGATAGGTACACCCATGTTATCAAATATCATGGGAGGCAAGATTCGCCTAACAACCACCTTTCTTTTCTTATACTATATTTTGTAGCAGACTTTGGCTTTCACTAATTGAAACATCTTTAGTGGTGTTGATATCTTTTCTTTTTGTACAACTATCTTTATTTTCTTTGTTCTTTTTTCTTTAGAAATCATCTCTTCATAAAACAACTCATTTCTATCAAAGAGTTTCTTAATAGTATATCCTCAGTCATAGGCCCTTTTCCTTTCTTTATTTCTTTCCTTTTACTTTTTCTAGATTCTTCTTCCTCTTTCTTTTCAACATCAGGGGTTTCTTCTCGTTTAGAAATTTTCTTGGCTTGCCTCATAAGACTTCCTCTGGTCCATGGTCGTCTGATCAACTGAGCAAGTTCTCCATCTAACTCGTTGTCATTTGTAATCCAGTGCACTTCAGGCACTTTCTTATCTTTAGGACGGATACTTCGGGCTTAGAGGAGATAGTTTTAATAACACCAGCTTCACCATGGCTATAAGTAGAAGTTTGGATTTTCTTTTGTTCTTTTGATTTAATTTGATTTGTGCCATTGTAAGAACAATATGTTAGGTTTAGACAAATTGAGATGAAAAAACGAAGAGTCAAAGAGTTAGAAAGCAAACAGTAAAGAGCAGCGCTTCAAAGAGCAACGAAGATGAACAGAATAGCGAAGCTTGCTTAAGGAATACTGAACAATTTTTTAGCATTGATTTCGTAAGAAGATGAACGATCGTAAGCTAATATAGGAAGTGTGATCGTCTATGTATCTTCTGTCAGTCCTATACAGCCACTTATCAGAACTACGCGCGCGTTTAGAAAAGATGAAACGACTCTAAAAGGAAACTACCTTTTTAAGACGTGTAATTTGCTCTAATAGATTAAGAGGAGCCCTCTAAACTAAGAGGGGCCTTCTAGACTAAAAGGAACCTTCTACTTAACACGTTCAACATGAAAGAGCTAAAAAGATATATCCTAATATGAACCTTCCTTACAGAAGGAGCCTGCTAATACTTGCAAACACGAGTGGCATAATATCTTCAAACACAATTAAATGTCAGATAATTTGCACATATCAATCTCTTTTTTTTTAAGAACAAAATCTATCTTCTGATAGTGACTTAGTAAAGATATCAGCTACTTGATTGTCAGTATTAACATGCATAAGATCAATGGTTCCTTCTAAAACATGATTTTGAAAAAAATGATGCTTGACTTTTATATGCTTGGTCCTAGAGTGATGCACAGGATTTTTTGAAAGATTGATTGCACTTGTACTGTCACATAATACAGGAATATGATCAAAGTTTAAAGACAAATCTTGGAGTTGATATTTCATCCATAAGATCCAAGCACAACAGCTAGCGGCTGCTATGTTTCTGCTTTAGTTGTTGAAAGCGCTATGCAATTTTGTTTCTTGCATGACCAAGAAGTTAAACATCCTCCAAGAAACAAAAGGGGTAAAGGCCCAAAGGGGCTTGCAAGGGGAAATAAGATAGGTGGGTCATTTAAATCAAAGATTAAAAGAAAAAGGGCCTTAATCATTTCTATCTAGCATGCATCTAATATATTCAAACTAGTTCAGAACAAGTTCTGAAGGTAATCACCTAAGGCAGTATCACACACACAAAGAAATGAAGTGACTTTTGAATGGAGTCATATAGGCTCAATTTCTTACATAGACTCAATTGAAAATCCATTATGCTTCTATACATTAACTAATCACTCAAGCATCAATTTTTGAGTAAGCTTATGAAACCAACTACTTTAATCGATCAGCATGATTCACCTTCTATTAAATTGGCGTAATTCGACTTCAAACATGCAATTCAGTCTTATTCCAACTACTAAGATAAAATTTCATGGTTTAACACATATTACATGCAATTTAAAAGACAGAAAAGGAAAAAATCAAAATCAAAATCTTTTGTCCTTTTGATTTGATTTGTGCCATTGTAAGAATGATAGGTTAGGTTTAGACGATTTGAGATGAAAAAACGAAGAGTCAAAGAGTTAGAAAGCAAAGAGTAAAGAGAGGCGCTTCAAAGAGCAATGAAAATGAACAGAATAGCGAAGCTTGCTTAAGGAATACTGAACAATTTTTTAGCATTGATTTCGTAAAAAGATGAATGATTGTAAGCTAATATAGGAAGTGTGATCATCTATGTATCTTCTATCAGTCCTATACAGCCGCTTGTCAGAACTACGCGCGCGTTTAGAAAAGATGAAACGACTCTAAAAGGAAACTACCCTTTTAGGACATGTGTAATTTGCTCTAATAGACTAAGAGGAGCCCTCTAAACTAAGAGGGGCCTTCTAGACTAAAAGGAGCCTTCTACTTAACACGTTCAACTTGAAAGAGCTAAAAATATATATCCTGATATGAACCTTCCTTACAGAAGGAGCCTGCTAATACTTGCAAACACGAGTGGCATAATATCTTCAAACACAATTAAATGTCAGATAATTTGCACATATCAATCTCTTTTTTTTTAAGAACAAAATCTATCTTCTGATAGTGACTTAGTAAAGATATCAGCTACTTGATTGTCAGTATTAACATGCATAAGATCAATGGTTCCTTCTAAAACATGATTTTGAAAAAAATGATGCTTGACTTTTATATGCTTGGTCCTAGAGTGATGCACAGGATTTTTTGAAAGATTGATTGCACTTGTACTGTCACATAATACAGGAATATGATCAAAGTTTAAAGACAAATCTTGGAGTTGATATTTCATTCATAAGATCCAAGCACAGCAGCTAGCAGCTGCTATGTTTCTGCTTCAGTTGTTGAAAGCGCTATGCAATTTTGTTTCTTGCATGACCAAGAAGTTAAACATCCTCTAAGAAACAAAAGGGGTAAAGGCCCAAAGGGGCTTGCAGGGGGAAATAAGATAGGTGGGTCATTTAAATCAAAGGTTAAAAGAAAAAGGGCCTTAATCATTTCTATCTAGCATACATCTAATATATTCAAACCAGTTCAGAACAAGTTCTGAAGGTAATCACCGAAGGCAGTATCACACACACAAAGAAATGAAGTGACTTTTGAATGGAGTCATATAGGCTCAATTTCTCACATAGAATCAATTGAAAATCCATTATGCTTCTATACATTAACTAATCACTCAAGCATCAGTTTTTGAGTAAGCTTATGAAACCAACTACTTTAATTGATCAGCATGATTCACCTTCTATTAAATTGGCCTAATTCGACTTCAAACACGCAATTCAGTCTCATTCCAACTACTAAGACAAAATTTCATGGTTTAACACACATTACATGCAATTTAAAAGATAGAAAAGGAAAAAATCAAAATCAAAATGAGCAAAGAAGCGCCTCCCCCTCGCGCGTGCACACTTAATCTACATCGTCCTCAATGTACTCGTAAAAAGAAAAACACAAGAAAATAAAGGTTTAAGAAGTTTCTTTATTAATGCATCAAGGTGTTGGTGGAAAAGGTGGTTGAAACTTCTGGTGTTCGAAGAAAGCGAGCTGGTTGTGCTCCAATCTATCCAATCTGCGTTCCATGCGTTGTAGGAGTGCTAAAATAGTCGAATCACTAATAAAAGGATGTGTTGCATTAGGCGTTGATGGTTGTGAAGTTGTGGCTGTGGAGGTGTTGGTAGTTGTAGTTCTTCTTTTCCACCGATGCGGGCGAGGAGCAGGTTGTACAGCCGGTCCAGGTAGGGCAAAAGTGTATCCATCAACTTCATCGGCAACTATAAGTCTCATCCTGTACAAACATTCATAATCCAATGGTTCCATCTCACAAGCAACTGTGAGGTTTGTGTTATCAACATTTAAGACTCCAATATTAACAGCAAGTTAAGTTATATATAAGCCTAAGATTAAAGCTTGATTATACTTTTTCAATGGAATGCATTTGAGTGAGCATCCAAAAACCCAAATTACGTGAGACATCGTTTTCCATATACCATAAAAAGAAATTTTCAACTTTTGATAGAATACCAACAGTTTTTCTACGACCAGAAAAATTGTAAACTAGAAAACGATGCATGTATTTCAAAGCTGGTTTGCAAAGAAAAGAACTTTTGGAACTACAAGGGTTATTCTTCTTAGAATCAATAGACCATTCTAACCACAGTGCATATGAATCAAATTCAGGGACATAATCACAACATCCATGTATAAATGCATCATGTTTAGCCACGGATTTTGTCACAAATTTCATTGTTGGCTTGGGTGCTTGGATGGTGATGGTGGAGTGTGCTGTTGATTTGGAGAGTGATCTGCGATTAGGAATTGGAATTTTAGGGAAAAAGGAAAGGGACACTGTCAAACTAACCAAAAGAGACGAAGGAGTTAACAAAAAGAATAAATAAAACAATAAAGTAAAACAAAACATAAATTAACACAAGCTTACCTTATCTCATTAGCGCCTATCGCCATACACCTTTTTTTGCAAATTAAAAATAAATCAAATAGAAAAAATAACATGTTAATTTTAATTTTAATTTTTAGAAAATTAAGAAAAATAAAATGAAATACAAAATTAAACAAATTAAATTAAAATAAATCTTGAGGTGCCTCTCAAGATCGCTTCTTTAACGTCATATTAGCTAGATGAAAAAATTTATTAACTTACTCAGAGTAAACTAGCTCAGCTAGTTCAATTTCTTTTGTAGTTTTAACTTGTAAATTCTCATAATATGGTTTCAATCGGTGTCCATTAACTTTAAACACTTTCAAAGTGTCTAAACTATGAATTTCAACTGCGCCATTTGAGAAAACATTAGTAACAACAAATGGATCTATCCAATGAGATCGTAATTTACTAGGAAATAACTTTAGTTTAGAGTGATAAAGAAGAACCTTTTGACCTATCGAAAATTATTTTCTAGTTAAGATTTTCCTTATAGATTTTAGCACTCTCATAAGGATCATTATCTATCTCTTCCAACTCTTGCTATTGTAATTTTCGATTAATTCCAACCTCAGTTAAATCCAAATTGCATTGTTTGACAGCCCAGTAAGCCTTATGTTCCAATTCTACAAGAAAATGACAAGGTTTTCTGAATACTAACCTGTATGGCGACATACCAATAGGAGTTTTAAATGCTGTCCTGTATGCCCATAGCGCGTCATCTAAATGCAAACTCCAATCTTTCTTGTTAGGATTAACCACTTTCTCCAAAATTGATTTGATTTCCCTGTTAGAAACTTCGGCTTATCCACTTGTCTAGGGATAGTATGATGTTGAAGTTCGGTGTGTAACGCCATATTTCTTCAGTAAAGCCTCAACAATTCGGTTACAAAAATGAGTTATGTAGTCACTGATTATTGCTCTAGGCACTCCAAACATGACAAAAATATGAGACTTAACAAAATCGAAAACAACTTTAGCATTATCAGTATGAGTAGCTTTAGCGTCAACCCATTTTGAAACATAATCCACAGCAATGAGGATATATGTCTTACCAAAAGACGAAGGAAAAGGGCTCATAAAATCTATTCCCTTTATATTAAAATTGTCACATACCAGGATATTCGTGAGTGGCATTTGGTCTTTTGATCTTAAACCACCTGTTCTTTGACATCGATCACAAGAATTGCAAAATATATAAGCATCATAAAATAGTTTAGGCCAAAACAAACCACATTCAAGCACCTTACGAGCTGTCCTTTTGGGACCAAAGTGTCCACCACACGCCAAAGAATGGAAAAACTTCAATATGTAAGGGGTTTCATCATCAGATACACATCACCTAATAATTTGATCAGAACAATATTTCCACATATGTGGCTCATCCCATGCATAATATTTAGCCTCTCTTTTGATTTTATCTTTTTCAGCTCGTGATAAAGTACTAGGTAAAGACTTGGTAATCAGAAAATTGACAATGTCAGCATACCAAGGTGTTACCTGTTGTGTGGCGAATAGATGTTCGTCTGGAAATTCATCTTTCAGGTTGTCCGAAGTTGTGTCTAGACGGATACGACTAAGGTGATCTGCAACCAGATTTTCGGTTCCCTTTTTGTCCCGTATCTCCACATCAAATTCTTGCAGTAGTAGAATCCAACGAATAAGACGTGGCTTTGCTTCCTTTTTGGAAAATAAATACTTCAACGCAGCATGATCTGAATAAACTATGACGTGTGTGCCCAACAAATATGAACGAAACTTGTCTAGTCCAAAAACAACCGCCAATAATTCTTTTTCTGTTGTTGAATAGTTTTTATGGACGTCGTTTAGCATCATCGAAGCATAGTAAATCACATGCGATGCTCTATTCATCCTTTGCCCCAGAACAACACCTAACGCATAGTTACTTGCATCGCACATCATCTCAAATGGAAGACTCCAATTTGGAGGTCGGATTATTGGAGTAGAGATTAGCTTCTCCTTTAATTCATCAAATGCTTTCCTACATGCTTCATCAAACTTGAACTCCACATCTTTTCGAAGTAACTTGCATAAAGGTTGAGTAGTCTTCAAAAAATCTTTGATAAAGCATCGATAGAAACCTACATGTCCAAGAAAAGAGCGAACTTCCCGTACACTTACGGGGTAAGGAAGAGTTTTAATGATTTCTATCTTAGCCTTATCAACCTCAATTCCCTTGGAAGACACTACATGGCCTAAGATTATCTCTTGATCAACCATAAAATGGCATTTTTCATAATTCAGAATCAAATTATTTTCAATGCAACGTTTCAAATTTTTCTCAAGGTTAATCAAGCAAGTATCAAAAGACTCACCATAAACTGTAAAGTTGTCCATAAAAACTTCAATACAGTCATCCACATAATCAGAAAAATACTTACCATACATCTTTGGAATGTGGCAGGTGCATTACATAGTCCAAAAGGCATTCTTCGATACGCAAAGG
>JAOTBA010000002.1:32533505-32549717 GCA_025629845.1 Erythroxylum squamatum | reverse complement strand
CTTAATTATAAACGATATTTACCTTGTATAGTTGATTGACGTATATCGACTACTTACCTAGATTAGCTTGTAATTAGCTAAAGATCAGTAGTCAAATCCCTTAGATTAAGGATCAGATCACATCTGTAATATGTATATATTTCCTACTTTAGCACTAATGAAAACCATCTTATTACCGCCTTCTCTTCCTTCTCTAACTTTATACAGTTGGATTGCGGATAGTGGTTTCTCAAACCACATGACAAGTAATCTGAGCATTTTCAAGAATCTAGACAAGAATTACATCTGCTTAGTGAAGATTGGAAATGGACAATTGATCTCAGCTAAGGGAAGAGGAGCTGTGGTGATTGAAAGCATGAATGGTCCAAAGACACTTGAAGAAGTACTTTACATACCTGATCTTGAGCAAAGCCTCCGTAGTGTTTCCCAACTGATTGAAAAGGAATATTCAGTCCTCTTCCAAGGTGGCTTCTGCTCAATTACAACATCAGATGTGAAACTGTTGTTCAAGATTGCAGTTAAGGATAGAAATTATGTGCTGAATCTATTTGATCAGCATCAGCAAGCATTAAACGCAAGTGTCAAAGTAGCAAGTCTCTGGCACAAGAGGCTTGGACATCCTCACTAGAAGGGCCTGAAAAAGCTGTTAGAATCAGACCTAGTTCGAGGAGTTCCAACTCTAGAAGCTGAGCAACAAGTGTGCACTTCGTGTATACAGGGAAGGAAGGTGAGATTGCCATTTAAGGACAGCAAGTGGAGAGCATCCGAGCAACTTGAATTGGTCCACACTGATGTATGTGGACCTTTGCCTGTTGAATCGTTGAATGGTAGCAGATTATTTGTCACCTTCATTGATGACAAATCAAGATATTGTTGGATCTACTTCCTAAAATCCAAGGCAGATGTATCTGAAGTCTTCCAGAAGTTCAAGCAAATGGCAGAAAATCAGAGTGGGCAGAAGATCAAGATGCTAAGAAGTGACAATGGAACTGAGTACAAGAATCAAAAAATGGAGAAAATATGTCATGATAGTGGAATAATTCATCAGTTGACTGTGCCATACTCACCTCAACAGAATGGGGTAAGTGAAAGAAATAATAGAACCATCATGGAAATGGTTAGATGTTTGCTCCAAGAAAAATCACTACCTAAGTTCCTTTGGGCCTAGGCTACTGCTACTTTAGTGTTCCTCCTAAACAGATTACCCACCAAGGCGTTAGAGAAAAAGACAGCATATGAAGCTTGGCACATGAGGAAACCGAACCTCAAAAATCTGAAGATCTTTGGCTCTCCTTGTTTCACTAATGTGCCACAGCAGAAGAGGAACAGGCTGGACACCAAGGCTATAGTAGGAGTCTTCATTGGCTACTCTGAAGTTACTAAAGGCTACAGAATCTTGATTCCCAACAAGAGGGAAGGCAAGACTAGTAGAGACGTGACCTTCCTTGAGGATGAGAAGTGGAATTGGTCAAAGCTAGAGGAAGACAACTCACAGGTGCAGAAAATGTTGATGCGTGGAGCTCAATTTCCTGAAACTATATCTGAAGAAAGGCCTGAGGATGGAGACAGACCACACATGGAAGCAGAAACTGAACAAGGAGAGGTAGAAGAAACCAACTCACACGAGAGTGAAGAGGAGGAAAAACCAGAAATACAAACAGATGATGATCTTGATGATCAAGTGGATCACATTATGAAAAGAGGTACAAGATTACTATCTGATATTTACCAAACTTGCAACTTAACTCTTTATGAACCAACAAGCTTTAAAGAAGTAAAACAAAGCTAGGAGTGGCTAGCTGCAATGGTGGAGGAAATTAAATGATTGAAAATAACCAGACTTGGGAGCTTGTGGAGAAACCGGCTGACAGAAAAGTTACTGGTGTAAAGTGGGTTTACAAAACTAAAGTAAATCCGGATGGGACCTTGAACAAATTCAAAGCAAGGTTGGTTGTCAAGGGGTACTCTCAGGTGAATGGAGTGGACTACACTGACACTTTTGTGCCAGTAGCGAGGCTGGAGACAATCCGACTGATCCTAAGCATATCTGCCAAGAAGAGGTGGCTAGTGCATCAGCTGGACGTCAAGTCTGCGTTTCTGAATGGAGAGCTAAAGGAGGAGATCTACGTAGACCAGCCAGAAGGCTTCATTGTTGAAGGTAAAGAGGAGAATGTATGCAGACTTAGGAAAGCGTTGTATGGGCTAAAACAAGCTCCAAGAGCTTGGTATGATAAGCTAGATGCCTACCTTCAACAGATCGGATTTACCAAAAGTGAAAATGAGCTCACCCTCTACGTGAGGAAGCAAGAAAACAGAGTCATTTACATTTGTGTTTATGTTGATGATTTGCTTCTGACTGGAAACAATGCCAAGGAAATCAAAGGAGTTAAGCTTAAATTGAAGAAATTATTTGAGATGACAGACTTTGGCATTATGACATATTTCCTAGGAATGGAAATCTATCAACATCCAAAAGGGATTTCCATTCGCCAAAGGAAGTACATCAGAGAAGTACTCAAGAGATTCCACATGCTAGAATGCAAACCAGCAAAATCCCCAATGAATAGAAAAGAAAAATTGCAGAATGAAGACGAAAGCAAGGCCACGGATGAAGGAAGATACAGGAGCCTCATTGGAAGTCTGATGTACATAACGTCATCAAGACCAGATATTCAGTTTCCAGTGAGCATGCTTTCGAGATTCATGGCGTCACCAACATAAATTCACATGACAACAGCTAAGAGGGTCCTAAGATATTTAAAGGGAACCTACAATTTCAGTTTTGAATATAGACGAACAAGGAATTTGAGAATGAAAGGATACACGGACAGTGATTGGGGAGGCTCATCTGACGACATGAAAAGCACATCTGGGTACTGTTTCAGTTTGGGTTCAGGGTATTTTTCATGGGAGTCGAAGAAATAGAGCGTAGTTGCTCAGTCGACAGCGAAAGCAGAGTTGATCGCTGCTACTGCTACAGTGAACCAAACGATTTGGCTAAGAAAGATGATGGAAGAGCTAGGTATTGCAATGGAGGAGAGCACAGAAGTGTTGATTGACAACAAGGCAACCTTAGCGATCTCTCTGAATCCGGTTTTACACGGTAGAACAAAACATTTCAAAATAAAATGTTGCTTTCTACGAGATATCCAGAAAGGAGGAGAAGTTAAGCTCGTGTATTGCAAAACAGAGGAACAACTAGCCGACCTATTCACTAAAGCATTGGAAGGAAAAAGGTTCGATTATTTGAGGAACAGGGTAGGTGTGTCACAAGACTCCTAAGACAGGAGGAGTGTGTTGGTGTCTTAAATGTCTGTTAGTCAATAAAGGTGTTAGTAGCAGTTAGACGATAGTTTTCTATTAAAGGTTGTTAATAATGTTGACAGCAAAGTGTATAAATATAGAGGAAAGAGATTAAATGAAATACAATTCATTCTTCTCAAATCAGTCTCAATAGCTCAATAATTCTATCTACGTGTTCGTAAAAATAAGAGTCTCCCTAGGGAAGAACCAATTTTTTTGTTGTATATAGTTTTTACTATAGTTAATGAAAATTCCTTTTAATTAAAAAAAAACAGTAAGGTGAGACTTGCCATTGGGTTTTGTTTCATGAAATCGTACATTCATACAGTTATACTTGAAACGAGTGGAGTAGTAGAGGATAAGAAGGTGTTATCTAAAGGATATATAGAGGGAGCATCAAAAGAGACACATATGGAGCTTAGGATTGAGAATATAAAGCTCAGAGCACCAAAAGGGAGTGGAGCATTTCTAGTCGAGAATCTATATCTCTCTTACGACCCTTACATGAGAGGTCTATCCTTAATGACCATAAAATAGATCTTGAACCCATCATAAAGTCTAAAGACAGAGCGAGATGTGCTTTGCTTATAATCTTGATCTCCCTCATAATTGCTATATATGAATATAAGCATATTAAAGTTTTCTCCTCTCTTGTACAATGTTCCATAGCCTGTTGTTCCTTGTAAGTATCGTAAAATTCATTTTACAGGCATGAGATGCATCTCTTTCAGACATTCTATAAATTTGTACATCAAACTTTCCATGATCTGCTTGTAAAGAGTATTATCAACTCTTTTACCTTCGATGTCTTTAATAAGCTTAGTTCCTATTTCATTTCTTCATTTGAAATCTTTGTAATATTTCTTGTAGATACCTTCTCTATGAGATAAATATACCATTTGGAGATTGAACAAATTCTATGCCAAGGAAACAATGCATTAGAGCAAGAACAAACATTAAACTCAGACATCATACAATTCTTAGGTTGCCCAATCATCACCTTATAATTTCCAATTTAAACCAAGTTATCTATATTTATACACAAACTATGAGCATTTTTATATTACCTTAAAATTACACAAAAAAGTTTTTATCTTCATAAGGACACTTTAGAAATCCTTCCTTCAATGAATATGATTTAATATGACTACACCAAGCCTTTGGGGGTTGTTTTAGGCTAATTGGAAGATAGATTAGGAACTTTGTGTTGCCAACACAATTACTAACCTACTTGTGTCAAGTTGTGTAAATGGAGCAAAGACTTCCTAATGTCAAATTCTTGCTTATAATCTTTTTCTATTAAGCATGCCTTGAGCTTGTCAACTTCACCATTTTGCTTTTGTTTTATCTTATAAACTCATGTAACTCCAATGATATTCTTATGGATGCAATTTTATCATCCATTTCTTTCCTCCATTTTGGATGTCAAACAACTTCAACAAATGCTGAAGGATCACAATATGAAAGCAAAGCAAAGTTTGTGAGTAAATCTTCATTTTGCTTAGGTTATGTTACCTTATAATTAGCCATCCATTTCAATTGTAAGTGTAGATGACTTCGTCACTGCTTATGAATCCATCATCTTCCTCACCTTCTTCACTCCTTTCAGTTCAAGCCCACCAAATCACATTTCTACAAGGCTTCTCCCTCTCCAAGCTTTTGTTTAAATATATTGGTTTCATATCTAAAATACCAAACTTTCCACGTTCGAGATAATTAGATGCCTAAACTAAGAGTAAACTCTTTGTATGACTTGAACAACAATTTCAGATACAATACATTATTAATTACCTCCATGAACGGCTTATCATCAGCAAAGAATATCACTTTTCCCTACCATGAACGACCAAAAATGAAAGGAAGCCTGAGTGAGAAGGAAAGCACCCATTATGGTTGAACTTTAGAAAGCAGTTATGTGAATAGAGATAGATTCTTGGTTTTGGAGGCTTGCCTTGTAAATGAAGCATGCCCTTTTACAACCCACAAAGAACTCTTTGAAACGATCAGCCTTAGCAAGCAAAGAACCAACCCTTTTCCTGCAATACCATACATATAAAAGCAGCATATCCTGCAAAATTCACATGTCCCTGAACGTGTCCAGAAAAACTCCTCACATCTTTTTTTTTTCCCTTTTCAATTCATTCTTTAGTCATAAATATCCTCGTATTGATCAAAAATGGCTGTTGATCAAATGAAACCTGTTGCCTCACTGCTTTTGGTCCTCAATTTCTGCATGTACGTGATTGTTTTAGCCATTGGAGGATGGGCTATGAATAGAGCTATTGATCACGGTTTCATAATTGGTATGCTAGCCCCTTCAAAACGCATCTCCAATCACGCATTACACTTATATTTTGATCTCTATAATCTTTATGGTTGATGACTACAATCATTGAACACAGTTTTTGAGTAGTGTTGAACTTGCATATGTACAACTTGCAGGACCTGGCTTAGAACTTCCAGCCCATTTCTCCCCAATATATTTCCCAATGGGAAATGCTGCCACCGGATTCTTTGTGACATTTTCTTTGATCGCCGGTGTTGTTGGTGTCGCCTCCGTAATATCTGGTCTGAACCACATCCGATTTTGGACCGTTGAGAGTTTGCCATCTGCAGCCTCAGTTGCTGCCATTGCTTGGAGTCTTACTGTTCTTGCAATGGGGTAAGCAATCAGTACTAATTAATCCCGCAAGATCAAAACTTTGTTGTTCATTATAAGTTTGAATAGGAGTTAAAAGAATTATGAAACATGTCTTTCTGTGGTTTTTTTTTTTTTCTCTGTCAAGTAACATGTCTTCTATGTCCGTTTAACTTCTTGTGCATAGCTTTGGCTGCAAAGAAATAGAGCTTCACATCAGAAATGCCCGTTTGGTAAGAACCAACCTCATGGATTTATTAACAACATATAACTTGCACTGTCAACATCAGTTTTACAATGATTCCATGTGTTGCAGAGAACTATGGAAGCATTCCTCATCATCCTTTCTGCCACACAACTTCTATACATAGCAGCCATTCATGGTACCTCACCAGTGAGAAGACTTCCCTGAAAGTTGTAACATACACGTATATACGGTGGGACTTAATTTCTTCAATTTTTCTTTGCTATTTATTTTCAATACTTTCTCCATGGAGATTGTCCAGGACTTAGTACGTTGTGGTGTGATTTGCTTGATAATGATTGAATTTGTTTGAAGTAATAAAGGAGTGTTTGTGTTATCTACAGCAAGAAAGAACTCTTTAAGTTATTTTTAGTTTATTTTTTACTTATGAACTAGTAGAGAACTTTGGAGTTCGTCAATTGAAGGAAGGTAAAGATCCTTTGATTCGTCAATTAAACAAATCACATAATTGAATTACCGACGGAATATAACCGTTTTTCGTTAATAATTTCTGTCACTAAACGTCGGTTTTCTTGTAGTGTAGCAATAGAATGATTTTAGAATAAGAAATTAAAAGATGAAAAGAAACATCAAAATTTAACGTGGAATACCTTTTAGTGTAGAGGAAAAAACTATGAGACAAATCGACAAATAAATCAACTAAACTCAATAAGGATTTACATAAAAAGTTGATCTCTCACTCCCCAACAACAAATCGTTTCATAAAGTTTTAGTACTGAAATCAAACTTAATATCACTGTCAACAATCACTCTCAAACCATTCCTAAAAACAATCAAACAAAGACAGGAATACAATACTCCTTGCCCTCTCTATGTTTTTCCTCACTTTTGGACATTGTGGTAGCACTTTCTACAAAAACTACGTCTTTTCCTCCACACACAATCTTGTAATTTCACATAGGCGTGTACACGATTTTATACAAGACCATGTATGTCTTTATCTCTTCATACTTTCTTTACACATTCACATAAGGCCAATTCTAGGTAAGGCTAAGCTGGGCACGCACCCAGAGCCCACTTTTTATTTTGCTTCCTTTTGTTCTTTATAAGAGTCTACTCTTGACTCTCTCGTAAAGAACAAAAAAAAAAAAACAAAATATGGACTTTTTTTACTTTACCCAAGACCGATAAAATGTTATGAACGAGCCTGCATTCACAAAGACTTAAACGATTGGTCTATATATTCATGTAAGTCTAAGACATGGACGTATAGCACTCTACACAACTATATATCTTCCCTGAAGACATGGCTATATGGTTCCTCATTATAGTTGAACTTTAGAAAGCAGTTGTGTGATTAGAGATAGATTCTTGGTTTTGGAGGCTTGCCTTGTAAATGCAACATGCCCCTTACGACCCACAAAGAATTCTTTGAAAACGATCAGCCTTAGTAAGCAAGAACCAACCTTTTTCCTCCAATGCCATACATATAAATGAACCACGTCCAATCTCGGACACTTGAAAGTTTGCCATCTCCAGCCTCAGTTGCTGCCATTGCTTGGAGTCTTAATCTTCTTGCAACGGGGTAAGCAATCAGTACTAGTTAAACCCTCACTCATTCAAATTAATCCTGCAACTTCAACTTTTTCTATACAATTGACGCAAGATCAAAACTTTGTTGTTTATTATAAGTTGGATGAGGAGTGAAAAGAACTATGAAACATGTCTTCTATGTCCGTTACTAAGTGACAACTTCTTGTGTATAGCTTTGGCTGCAAAGAAACAGAGCTTCACATCAAAAATGCCTGTTTGGTAAGAACCCAAAACTTCCCTTTTAAGACAAACTGCCTCACGGATTTATTAACAGCATATTAACTTGCACTGTCAACATTAGTTTTACAATGATTCCATGTGTTGCAGACAACCAGGGAAGCATTCCTCACCATCATTTGGTATGTAACCAGAGTGAAGACTTCCCTGAAACTTGTAACATACATCTATATTTGGTGCGACCTAGTTGCTTCTTTCAATACTTTCTCCATGGAGATTGTCCAGGAGTTAGTACGCTATGGTGTGATTTACTTGATATGATTGAATTTGTATGAAGCAATAAAATAGTGTTTGTGCTACCTACACCATAAATAAGCCATAAGCAATTAGACCAACCGGTCTGCTTTGACACAGCCACAAAGCAGAACACTGCATCCATTACATTCTGTGAGATAAACATAATCATGCAACATTCTTTTCAATGCAAAAAGCCTCGTATTCCATGTATCCACAGCTAATAACCTATTGTAGAACAAAACTAGCAAGTTCCGCGCATCATGGTTGTCCTCAACTAACACGTAAACATATTTCACGTCTATTAACATTCCGAGAAAATCAAACCAAGCTCCAAAAAACATGAAACAAGACAAGTTGACTGCCAATTTTGACAACAGAACTATTTGCAAAGACTATATAACTGTCTATCTAAGTTTCTTGCTCATTAATGTCTGGTAATCTGTATGAAGAGACTAGTCCAAGCTATTAACTCAAACGAAAGCACCTTTCTCTCAGCTTCACCATATTTCACTTGCCGCCATAGTAAAGTTCTGCGTCACATGAATGAGGACATCCACATCATTCAATAGAAAGACTTATTTTAGCTACACAAACCTAAGTTGAAGTTAGTATGACATGGATTAGTTGGATAAAATGAGTAAAACAAATAATGAAATACTAATACAAAACATATATGTCAAACCAGGACGAGGAAATATCTCAAAACTAAGTATTGTGGAAGAAGGTCTTGTGCTAAACATGGGCACTAGAGAAAAATTCAACCACATACAGAGGGTCCTAGTGAAACTTGCAGGCTATGCTAAAATGTTGCACTTGCAGCCTTGCATTATTTATGAAAGAAAAACCACGTCATAGGTCAAACAAAGCATGAGAATTAATGTAGAAAGAGTAAGTAGTAAACAGATGAGCCTGCAACCTCATTCTCGTGGATTATTGCAACTTCATTCTAAAACTAGGAGATGTTAATGTAAATATGTAAAAGCAAAACTAACATCTAAAGTCTAACTCCATGAATGAAAATAGCATTTATAATTATGCATGTCTAATGTAGAAGATTTGTACCTAAAATCAAGTTTACAAGTACTTTACAACATAAA
Organism: Erythroxylum squamatum; assembly: GCA_025629845.1. Classification (NCBI taxonomy): domain Eukaryota; kingdom Viridiplantae; phylum Streptophyta; class Magnoliopsida; order Malpighiales; family Erythroxylaceae; genus Erythroxylum; species Erythroxylum squamatum. Next base: position 32,540,407 of record JAOTBA010000002.1, on the reverse strand, counting down.
ATGAAATTAAAATTTGCTTTTAGCTAAATGAGAAACCTGGAATTATCTGCTAGAGTCCGTAAAAACATCAAACAGACCACAACAACTCATCCAGAATGATCTTTCTGGCACTCGGGAAGCTGAACTAACAAGAGGCTGTACAGGAGATTTGTAAGTGAAGCAGCATAATCTCTTCAGGAAATGAAGTAATGAGAAGGAATGATCAATGAAGCTAATAATTAGGAAAAGGCCTAGGATAGTACCTGAGTTTCAGTAACATCAGAATTTCCAGAGTCTTTGGCTTTTTGAGCATCAATATTAGTCTCAGGCATAAATTCATGAGCTATAGGCACCGATTTACCCTCATTTCCATAAAGAATATCATCAGAAGGCTGAGAACCTTTGATGTATTCAGCATCCTTCGTAGTGGTACATTTATCTGGTATTTCTAAAGTTTTGACATTGTTTCCACTTTCCAATGTACCAGACAGAGTTGATAATTGCCCAGCAGTCTCACCCAGTACAACTTCATCTTGCTGCAACGCAGAGCCAAGTAAAACCCCTGCAGGCTCATTGGATGTTGGCAACAAATTTTCCACATTTTCCTCCGTTGCCACTTCAACAACTTCCAGAAACTCTGAAGCTTTAACACCTTCTAAGCTGGGTTTCACCACCTCAGACATGGGTACCACAGGTGGGGCCATATCAGTATTAGTGACAGTTTCAACATCTGAATTGTTGTTAGCAGCCTTAATTGGTTTTCCATTTTCAGAAACCTGTGTTGTGCTAAGAAAAGGCATTACTGTTTTCTCCTCATCATGCAAAGAGTCTCCATTTCCAGAAAACTCTGTAAGCCCAGCAGACGATGCATCAGCTGCCTTTTTGTCACTATGGAAAGAGATTACGTTTGAAATTGAATAGTAGCCTTCCCCCTTTGGTTTTTGCTGAAATTCCTGAGATTGTCCATCAGAACTAACAACGCCAGAGTTCCTTTCATCACCATCATATGATTTATCCACAGACTCAAAAAGATCAACATTTTCTCCAATTTTCTGTTCAATTTGAACAGCATAAGCATCAAGTTCTCCATCCGATTTGTCAAAGCAGCCATCCTCCTGTCCGACTCTCTTGCTACCTTCTATATCCTCGGCAATCCTCTCCCTTGGTACTTCTACATGCCCAACTGATTGAGAGGCCAGTGGGACTTTCTCATCAGATTCTTCACTAAAAGGGTGTCTTTCATCACCATGCACTTCCCGGTCTATGGATACGGGGGAATCAACATCACCACCATCACTACCTCTCCCTTCCTCATAGCTTGGATCCTCTTGTCCTGGAAAAATTTAGTTGAAGTATAGAAGCTCAATAAAAACCTTAAATTTCCAACCACTTGCAAAGAAGATAAAAGGAAACAAGAAATCACATCAAAGAAATTGTCTTCAAAAATTGTAATGAAAAACATAATAGTACAGAGGATAAAGAAAGCATAGATTTGAGTTACGAAAGCTGTGCATAATCAAATTCAAGAACAATGTCGAAATATTGAATTGATGATCACTCAACTATGAAATTGAACATTACCAAATAAGTTCAGGCAATATATAAAGCGATAGAGGAAAGAGAGCTCCTCAACTAATTTCTATGCCAGCCAAGGAAGCACAATAAATTAACCACTAATCCAGGGCACAGGACGAATAACAGTTGATAGGCCGATACAGGCAAGGATTTCATACCAACAAACTACCGATAAGCACACCGAAAACAGCGTTTCTATGCGCAGTAAAATCACCAGATGAATCACGGTGGCAATAGAAGCATAAAATGGATGACAACACAAATTAATGACAAAACGCGAAAACCACTACGGAACCCAATCAAAACAAAGCAACGAAAGACACTAGCCAATACCCATTACTACAGATTCACAAAAGCAGCAGTCTTCAACGCAAAAACTAAGAAATAGGACTCAACTATATACCCGTCAAGTCAGATTCCCAAAACAAAAAAAGAAAAAAGTACCCACACACAAAAAAGTGATTTTGTTACCCTATGATTATTGACAGATTGGCAAGTGGGGAGTGGTAGTGATGGGTTATTGTACCCAAAAAGAGAAAAGATAGCTACAAAGCTCTTACCTTTTGAGTTGTGGATTGAAGAAGAGTTGTTGTCCTGGTGGTTGCCCTTATTGTTGCCTTCCTGTTCCCTCTTTTTCTTGGCAGCTTTTCTCTTCTTTGGACCCGATGGCATGATTGATCGTCTCCCTGTACACAACAACTACCTAGAAAACAAGTATATATAATTAAAAAGAAAGAGACAATCCTTGAGGTTGTCTCAGCAAGGCACTTTAGTTAACCAAAGTTAAGACTCCACTCAATTGGAGACTGAAGCACCAATGGTCTCTACAGATACATAAAAGCACACAGTTCAATGGCACAAATCTGTTGATATGAGTGCAAAAGACACCATTTAACCGATAGATGCTCTCTCAATGGGTTATTTGTCGTTTGTTCTTCTAATTATAGAACAAACGGGTGGGTGTAGTTCAACGTTTGCAGGTATCATCGGTGTTCAATGCGTGTATGTGTGGATGATATTATATTTCTCTTTAGCATTATTCAGTGTTTGTAGCCATCCCAATTGTTTAAACGTGTGTGTGACATTTATCATTACTTGAACTGTTAATTACACGGCTTGTTTTGTTTCGGTTCTTTGCACCATGGAAGGTGAGGAGGAAGGATACATGGCAGGTGAAGCAGGAAGGTACAAACTTAAGAAGGTGAACTCATGGATCTTCTAGATTGTTACAGATGGTGATTTAGGATTTAATCTTTTTCTAAAGGGGATATTGATCTTATCAAATGAGTCATGGGCATGGCAGGATGTCACATGTTACTATTTTTCGGCTTGAATTTGAATACGAGATGCAAGCAATCAAATTGAATCACAAATGGTCCCAACTTGCTGTCCTCTTTTACTTAAAATCTCAATACTTAAATCTTAAGATGATGGTGAGTTGGTAAGGGGCTCTTCTAATTTAAGTGAGGTCGTAGGTTTAAACCGCCCTCATGTATGCAGTCGGTTAAAATTTGGAACTAGAGTTTTGCCTCCTGTAAGGGACCTACCCGACTCGAGCGAGAATTAGTTTGAGAGTGGATGGCTTAAAGGTATATTCGTATAGTTGAAACCCTCCTAGGACACCTCGTGGGAGGAAAAAAATCTCAATACTTAAATGCATATTAAGCTCTAAATAACTTTAGATGTAGATTGGAGGCTATAATTACGATGAAGAAAACAAGATATTTGACTTCATTGTCACCGTGTGAATGGACAGGAGAAGTAACAACATGAGAATTTTCAACAACTAACCATTGCCAACTTTGCTCTCTTTATTTATTTCTTTTCACCTGTCCCTTTCCTTTCCCTGGAGAATAAACGTTTGGTACACAAGGATGCTAATAAGGTGAGGTCGGGGCAGACCCATTAGGTGAGTGGCGATCGAGCTTGAGGTAGTGGGCCTAAGCCCTAGCTTGATAAGATCTGAGGCGGCTCACTCAAATCCTGAGCCTAACTCAGCCTATCCCAAAATTTCTTTTATAAATTAAAAATATAAAACAATGTTCTTTTTAACAAAACGATGTCACTTTACTTATAAGGGTCGAGTCTTGAACAAGGTCCAGCTTAAGCAGTCCAAGCCTAGCCAGAGGCCCGATCAACTTGAATCTGGCCTGTTGACTTTAGGCTGAACTAGGGCAGGCTGGGGCAAGTTAAGGTCGAGTCCAGTTGCTATCTCTATTGGTAGATAGGTATAGCATTTGGGTTGATGTGGGGTCATGCTAGGCCCAATTGTCATCCCTATTGGTAAATAGAAATAGCATTTGGGCCCAGGCCTTACCTAAGACTGAGGTTAATGGGCCAAGTTCGAGTTAACCAAGCCTTCAATTGAGTTTCGAGTTGAACTCCAACTTTGACTGCTCAAGACCAATCCGAACTGAAGCTCAATAATTATAAAGAAAACGACGTTGTCTTATATTTTTAACTTAAAAAAATTAGGTCAGGCTAGCTAAATTGGGCCGACCCTATTGGTAGTTCTTTGTAACCTTTCATTTCCCCTTCTAATGAAAATTACAAGAAAAGTAGGCTATAAACTAAGATCTTTTTTAATTTTTCTAAATTATCTTATTTCAACATAAAATGTCATAACCAAATAAATTAACATCTTCTTAGCTCATTGATGATAACTTTTTAGGAGCTAGGGGCTGACTAAGTGGTCAAATTGATTTGCTCTTTATAAGTTATTTGGTCAATGCAAACTCCATTAAAATAACCAATTATAGTGCAAATTAATCCTAGCATAAATAAGTTATTTGAAATTGGAATTTATAACAACAATAAAATACTATATTTCAAAATTGGTAAGAAATGTAAAGAAAGAAAAGAGCATTATGTTTATTAAAGAGTGGTTCAATTATTAGCTTCTAGCATAGTAATAGATTTCATACCATACTAGTCGAAAAATAGTACAAAACTTAATTGAAGAGTACCGATCGATAATATCGGTTGGTATCGGCGATTTAACATGGTACTGACACCAATCGGTACTGTAAATATCTAAAAATTAGGGAACTATCTTGCAAAAGAAAAAAATCCACACCTCCTCGACCATCTGCTTTTGCCACCTTCTCTCTCTTGGTTTTCCTCTCCAACGACGACTCTTTTCTCACTCTCAGACGGATATCCCCATCAGCCACCATTAGCCGTCGCACCACGCATCTCCACATATTGGAACACATATGTTGCAGAAGAAAGCAAGCAATGACAGAAAACAAAGTGGCACATATGGGAACACCAGGAGAAAGTAGGCAGTGAGAGGAAGCAAAGTGGGATGGCTAAGGGCAGTTTCTATTGTGTAGCCAGCCCATTTGTTTGAAGACTTGAAGTTGAAAGTTTTATTTTCTTGAGAGAGATGGAAGACGTACTCTGGGAATAGGAGAAGAGAAAATTAAAGAAAGTTTTGAAAAAATATTTTTCATCATATCTAGGTAAGTTATTTTTTGAAATATGTGTTTGTGATGCTTGGATTACTCTTCTTTAAAGCATTTTAAATTTTCATCATATCTTAGTCAGGTTTCTTTTTGAAACATGTGTTTGTGATGCTTGGAACACTCTTCTTTAAAGCATTTGAAATTAAACTTACCGCCCAATTTCATTAGTATACTATAATTTTTCAAAAAAAACCTACAATATACTTGTTGATGAATGTGTATGTACTATGTACAAAATTTAATGAATTATTATTTTTCACGGTAGGGATTTTTAGTTGGAAGACCATAAATTTGGACTATATTGCAATTTTCAAAAAAAGAGGACTATATTATAAATTTAAAAATTATTCGAAACAGTACTCAGTATTAACCAATATCTGTATAGTACTGTACTACTAGAACCATATCTAGTATTAATATCGGTGCGGTATTCATAACATTGGCTTCTAGTTTAGAGGTAATGGGTTTTAGTTCTCAAATGCAAATTTTTAGAATATTTTAATTCACTATAAACAAATTAAATTGAATTTGCCTTTTAATTTTAAATTATTAACCCAATACTAATCATTCAAAATTAATATTTTAAACAAATCGAATATCAAATCAGTAAAAAAATTAAAGTTTAAAGATTTAATCGTTATTAAATTATTTTAAAACTAATATATCTTATTTAAAATGTAAGAATAAGTAAAAATATAAGAATAAATAAAATAATTTATTGAAATAAAAATAAAACAACATTATCTATTAATGCATAGTAGTAAGCCTTGAAATTTTAACTAAATTTATTCTAACATGAAAATTTTAAACAACAATAACAACAATAACAACACCAACACCAATAATCCAATTATGTTTATAAAAAAGATTTATTTCATCATCATAAAAAATTATAAATCTGTAATAATATTTAAAGAGTTAAAGAATATGCTTTTATCTAAAAGTATTTACATCAATATCTTTTACTACATTTAAATAAACTATTAATCAGTGATATATGCAATTATTTTATAATATAAAATATCATGCTTTAAAGTATTAAATATGTTAAAAAAATATCTGATCAATATCAGTAGATATTGTTAATTTATTTGTCATGAAAATGCATTTTTTTTATAAATTGACTTTTCAAGTTCGTTAAAATCAAGGTCAAATGATGATTTTTTTCTTCGATCCAAAAATCAATATGCTTAATACAATTAATGTCAAGTAGATCATATGTTTTCTTCATATTAATTGCTCTGAGTACATAATAAAAACTTTATAAAATTAATAACAAAAATAAAATTCAATCCACACAATATTTATTCTTCATCCCAAGATTATAAGTAACGTAAAATAAGATCACTGAGCCTTCTAAAAGATTTTGTTTCTTCATATTAATATTCAAATACTCACAACTTGTTGCTTTACAGCCTGTTTGGAAGACTCTGAATTGAATTCAATCATCATCTGTTTAGAACCTAAAAATGGGCGTGAATTGAAATCGTGCGTGGGTTGAAATCTTACTTTCTTAACAAATTGAATTCACGTTCCAAATCACGTGAATTCAACCCAAAAGCAAGCCCCTCTGTTTTTCACTCCCAAACCCGCATCTCCAACCCTACACCAGACGATGTCTCCCAACAGCAGCCTCCAACCCAGTCCCCCAACAGCAGCCACGCATCACCAACGCTGCTCTTCTCCCACGTCCACGCAACAGCATCGAGCCAGTCTCCCAACAGTAGCCACGCATCACCAACGCTACTCTTCTCCCACGTCCACGCAACAGCACCGAGCCATCACCAGCAACGTCCACACAACAGCACATCTGCATCACCAGCAACGCACGCATCACGTTTTTCTGGTAAGTTCTTGGATTTTCTGAACAAGCTCTGTTTG
>JAOTBA010000002.1:32515613-32528915 GCA_025629845.1 Erythroxylum squamatum | reverse complement strand
AAACTCGATGTGCGGAACCAAAATAAGCATAAAAATCATAAATCAGGAGCCAACAAATGCATAATTACTAAAGAAAATAGGCCTAATTTATAGTATAAATTTGGTTCGATCACCGGCGAAGTCTCAAGGTCGGGCAAACGCACCCTTCGGGACAAATGCGCCGTAGTGAAAGTCTGGCTTCGCCGTTGTGAAGTTACAAAATCAAACAAAAACACCCTTCGGGAAAGGTTCGCCGTGGCCAAAGCCACATCTTCGCCGCGGCGAAACCTTCGATTCAGACACCCAGACCCAACTATCCAACACTAACACTCTAAAGAACATATCTCTCAACTCCGATATCTAAAAATTTCATACTCGCTATCGTTGGAAAGCTAAGAGGATAAACTACAACTTCCAACAGACAATTTTGTCTAAATCAGTCTAAATTAATACAGATTTTCCCCTGAAGTCAGAATGCAGATTTTACCCCTATGAAAAGCTTGAGAATAAAATGTGAAAACTCGAAAAGTCATAGGAAAAACACAAATATATTTCATTAACATCAAAAGAAAAGAGTTTTACAAAGCTTTAATGGGCATTTCAAGCCATAATACATCATTGATCTCAAAACCCAAAAATACAAAATATATATGAACAAGTAATACTTGAAATGCGGTTAAAGCCTTGTGTTTTCCATAAACTAACTTAAAATACAAAAATATGCAAATTTGGAATGATGCCTTAACTCTCGATCACTCGATCTCTTGCTCATCACCTGGAGATGGGGATGAATGGGGGTGAGCTTAAAAGCTCATAGGTAACAAGTTTATAATGGAGAAACAAGAAAAACCATTGAAAATATTCATTGCCATAGTAAATATGCATTGAATCCATAAAACACATATCTCTCAAATTCTCAACTTGTTAAACAATTCATAAACAACATAAGTCATATATTTATCAAACTTGTCAACACATCATAAACCCGCATAATGGTTTGAGTAGGTCTATAAACATGAGGGAGTTCTTGCAAATCTCCAGAATAATAGAATGGACTATCACAAACCCGCATAATGGTTTTGTGTAGTTCATAAACATAAGGGAGTCCATGAAGGAGCTTCATATCACTAGCGGGCAGGCGAGAGAAGCCTTTAACATGGTCAACGTGCACGTGACATAATAAAATGGACCACTACAAACCCACATAACATGAATTTCATGACTTGTAAACATGTTGCCGAAAAGGCACATTTTGGAAACATGATTTCCATAAGCATAATATATTTCAAATACCATATCCATCTTCACTTCATAAATCATCAACAAGATTCATGTACCAAACATGTAACAATTTCTTAAATCATTTAAGAAGCAATAAATGCAACACTTATAAAGCGATTGAAATCATTTAACTTTATTGATTTGGAAAAATATTTATGGCTTATTAACTTAACTATAAACGTGTAACACACCTGGATTCCTTGCTTAAAAAGTTGCTTAAAGGTGCCTCTCCTCTTGCTTCTCTTGCCTTTCTTGATTCCCTTTAACATTGGCAAAAATCCCATTCAATAGGAATATAAATTGAGAACCCACAAAGCATATTCACTAAAATTGATTCTAGAATACTTAAACCCATGCATTTCCTAAGTTTCATGAACTAAAACCCTTCCAAAACTCCCAAGGATTAAGAATGAACTTACCTCGAATCTTCACCAGATACAAATATTTTTGGCTCAAATTGAAGCTCTTCTCTTCCTTTTTCTTTTTCTCTTCTTGAACAACCTAAAAATCACTCTTAAAGGCTAAAAGAAATGAAACCCTAACTTGATCTTCCTTCCTTTCTTCCAAGAGCAAAACCCTATCTCATTTCTCTCTTCTTTTTTGTTTTTTTTTTCACTTCTTTCTCTCCTTTATTCACGTTTTTCTCCTTCTTAAGAGCAAGGCTACATTTTCTTCTTTCAATTATACCCTTAATGAGTGTGAAATGTCAACTTTGCTCTTCCTTTATGCTTTATGGCTTTTATACTTAAGTGACATGCCAAAATTGCCCTTTATATACTCTTACTACTTTAATTCAACTAACCAATGAAATAAAATGCTACTAACATTGACATAATAATTAACTCCAAAAATTAATCTATCAAGACCTCATAATTTATTTAAATCATGCTTAACTCAACAAGAAGAAAAAAATTCAGGGGCCAACATTAAAGGATTCTTTTGTTAACAAGATATTGTCCAAAATAAGCCTCTTTTTAATGAAAGCTACATATGATAAGTTAATAATTTGTTCCAAAGAAACCATGAGCTTAAGAGATGAGCTTTGCAATAATTTTGTAAATGTTGTTGTAATATACGGAGGTATATAATCCTTTAAGGAGCTTATGTTTTAAGTCTTTAGAATAAGGCTAATAAAAGTCTTGTTTATTCAACATCTTACCTTGCTTAAATAATTCAAGAACTACATATAATTATCTTCTTTGTGTGTGACTATATCTTTTTTTTGGAAGAAATAAGCATTGAGGCCATCTTGTTTGATTTGAACTTAAATCGAGCTTTCTCCATATCTTTTTCATTGAAAGGATTGAGCAAGCTTTGAGCGGCATCTTTAGATATTTGGCTATCTATGAAGGATTAAAGAACCTGTATGAAAGAAGAGCTAAGGGTATTTTATAAGTACTTGTAAGTTTCCTCTATTAGTTTAGCTTAAGAGTGAATTACTTGTCTATTATCTTTTAGTAAGGAGGCAACCTGATCTTTTGGAGAGAACTAATTTATGGAAGAAACTAGAGTTCTTAACCACATCTTTTAACTATTGTATTTTAGATCTCTGCCTTAGGATTGACGCGTTAATTTTCAGAGCATAAGTATAGCTATGTAAGGCTATTTTTTTTTTCCTCAAGTTGTTTAGAGATATCACCTGGATTTTGGTAGAGAGAGTTTTGAGCTTATATTAACCCGTCTTTTGTGTCTAGGACTAACAATTTAGTGTTGTTATAACTTTTCTAATTTAGTTTCTTAATCTCTTCATTGATGATTTGAAGTTTTTCTTATACAAATGTAGGACTTGCAACTCTAAAATGTATAACTGAGACCTTTTCTTATAACCGCATCAAAACCTTTAACCTTATTTAAGTAGTTATTAAAGTGAAATGGATTATGCCTTTTGCAAGTCAAAACCAACTTATATATTACATAAAGGTATGTTGAGAGAAATTGAAAAAGATGTTACTATCAAGAAATTTAGTGAGCTAAAGATCATTTACAAAGCATCTGTCCAAATTTTTTTTAATGAACCTGTTCCCTAATTGCTTATTATTTTAAGGAAAAAGTTTCGTTTTAGTCTCAAGTTAGTTAGCTCAATTTGAGTTGCACAATCCCTAAAGTCAGGATTATAGTTCCTCAAACATAAATTCCCTTTAGCTTCCAATTGATAAAGCATGCTATCAATGTCTCCAATAATCATCCAAGGGGTATTCATAGCACCATAAATATTTTTAAACTTTGTCTAAAAAGAGTTTCTTTAAAATGTAAAATTGAATGTATATACAAAGGTAACCTAGAACCTGATATCCTTATGCCTAATTCTAGGAGAGACATTTATTAGTTGATTTAAGATAAAAGAATTCAAGGCTTCTACTTTGTCATCATTATAAGTAATTACGATTCTACCATTATAATATGCCTGATAGTTGGAAATAACTATCCAATTTTATAGTAGAAAAGCTAATTTCCTACAATTCTCTTCTTTCATTTTTGTTTCCAAAAGCCCTAGAGAAAAGGTTTGATATCCCATAAGTATTCTTTTAATATTTGATAAAAGGGTTATTCAACCCTTTTACATTCCAAGATAGAACTAAAATTATAAAGGAGCTTTAAAGCCTTTAGCTTTACTTTTCCTATTGGATTTTCTTCTTGAAGCAATTTAGAATTCATTACCAGGACTAGAAGCTAAATCTATAATAGAATTCTCCCTAGGGATGGAGGGGTTGTATTATACTACTTGATTATTGTCAGCAATGATTACCATATTTGAACTTTGTTCAAGTGCTCTAAATTATGGTTTCTCCAGGGTATCTCTAGAAGAAGAAATTTTCGTGTTCTCTTGACTATTGATTGTAATGAAATTGAACTTAAGGCTTTGCACTTGCACTTAAATTTGAGAATTTGCCAAGGCAAAATCTTCAGGAATAATATATCCTAGTTTTATTTGTGTTTCACCTATTAGGGTTCCCTTAAGATCTTGTGTATCATTTAAGCCATTATCGATGTGCTCCTCTAGCTCCATAAGTTCTTAAGAATCACTCTTTGAAGTTTTTGCTAATAGGAACCCATTTCTTTCTTTTTTTTGGCCAACATAGGTTTATGTTGATAACTTAATATACCAAATTCTTCATATAGTTCATCAATTTCTCCAAAATTAATAGAGTTATGATCTCAAAGAGGTCTTAATAAAGGTCCACAATCACACAAGGCCTAGCATAGCTGATGCGCTTCATCCCTACTATAGATTCATCCATGTAGATTGGCTTACCAACAAAACTTGCCAGATAAGATCAATATTCTAGAGGAATTTTATAGATATTGATCCATAATAAAATATGGTTTTTGCTTCAAGCTTTCCAATTAGATGCTCAAGTTCCAACTTTGGATAAAATAGGAACATTATTAAAGTACCAAGGACCAGCTTCAAACACGTTATCAGCACAGATAGTTGATTCAAACTTGAAAAGGAATAAATCATCTTCATTAACTAAAACCTCCGTTAACCCTATCTTACTCCAATTTTGGAATGCCTAAGCCTGCATCCTTAGAAAGACAAGTCTCTTATCCCTAAAGAAGCCAACTAGTGTTGAACAACACTTAAAGGCTTTTTTTTTAAATCTCTAAAGGAGGTGCAATAATAGAGCATCTTGCATAAGAGGAATGAGGGTAATATTAAAGGTTGATATGTGAAATTGAGTCATTTAAAACTTAGCACCAAGAATGCTTAAGGAGACTAGGGGATTAGTGGCTAAAAAGTGGGGGGACATGGTTGAGGGAAGAGGGAGTTGAAGGAGAACTTGGAGAAATAGGAGTTGGAGAAGAACAATTGTAAACAAACAAAGGACTAAGGGAGATCTAGTTTGTTAGAGTTATCTAGGATTTGGTTAGAGGAGAGAAGTAGAGGAAAGTCTTGAGTAACTAATTTTGGAAAAGAGCTGGATGGAGACAAAAGATTCTATATATTATCACAAAAGGAAAAAAAGAAAGAAAGGGGGAAACATAAACTTTTAAAAAGTTATTACTAAAACAAAAAGGAGACTTAAGCGAGAAACTCACTAAAGAGGAACTAGTGGAAAGAGCAAGAAGAAAAAAAATATTATAAGGAAAAGCTTACAAAGAAGGATAGAGGAAGCACGAAGCAGAAGACAAGCTAAAAAGGTTATCAGAGGAAAAAGAAGCAGTACCAAAATAGACTACTAAAAAAAAACTTAAATAAGGAGGAGACACCCAAAGGAAAGAACAACACAAAAGACAGTTAGAAAAGAGAAGCAAACAATAAGCATTAGAAAAAGATTTTTATTAGATGGAATAAACAAACCAAAAGAGTTATAAAGGACATATTAAGAATCAAAAGGAGCATAGTAATAAAAAGATACTAAAGCTTATGGTAAATCTATTCAAATCATAGAAACAACTTCTCTATAAAAATACAAGGATAAGACTGCGTACATCAATAACCTTCCTTAGACCCCCGCAAAACGGGAAGTATTATATACTAGGTACGTTGACTTTTTATTTATCAACTTTGCATTTGAATAACACAATAAATTAAATTTTGAAATAGATAATTAAAATTAATTATATTTTATAAACGTGATTTTACAAGAGCATACATCTAGTTTTATAAAAAATGAAAGGAGAAGAAATTTTAATTTTAAAGTAATGAAAGAAATGAATTTTGCAGAAAAAATTACATTGTCATCCTTATAATTTTAAATAATTCGAAATGTTTTTTTAATTTTAATTTTGCTAAGTACTCTTTTATTATATATTGTTAATGAATTTTTTATTAAATAAAACATGTACTTTTCCAGCTTCAGACCAAAAGCCCACTTTCATTTAAAGATGGACCTTTAATTTCAATAGCTAGCCCTACTATTCATGTAATTATTAATTTGTGTGTCAAAATTCCAGCGATGATGTGATGATATGAAATCATAAACAAGACGAAAGAAAGGAGAGAACGAGCATTTGACAGATCTGGCACTTGTTTGATCTAATCCAATTCCAAAGGAAAGCTTGTTCTTCTTCCAACTGGAAAGATTATTCTTGTGGTGTCGAGAAACCTAAAAATGGATGCTTTAAGGAAACAAGCCAGCAAGCTCAGAGAACAAGTTGCCAAGCAGCAACAAGTCAGTGACTTTCATTTTCCGTAAATTTCACTGATTTGATTTTTTTTTCTTCTTAAACGTTTTAGTTTTATCATGCTTGCGGGGTTGCTGGGAAGTGTAGGAATAAGGAGAGAGAAAGAGAGCGTTTTATAGGAAATTTGGATTCCCTTAATTCATATCCATTGGGGTTAGTTGTACCCATTACTATTCAGTTAAGACAATTGAAAATTTTGGTTCTACATGATGTTTGTTTGGATTTCAGGCTGTCATCAAACAGTTCAGTGGCAGTGGTTACGATAGCTCAGATGTTATGGTTATTGATGAGGTTGAGATGGAGAGACATCATCAGCTGGAGAAACTGTACAGAGCAACTCGTGCTGGGAGGGTAGGTTAATTTCATGTTATGGCTGTTCTTTTTTCTGCTGATTTCCTATTCTTATAATAGCTATCATTTAATGTATTCCGTTCTCCTTGTTTCAGGATTTTCAGAAAGATATTATTAAAGCAGCAGAAACCTTTACTGCTATAGGCTATAAGCACATCGAAGCAGGTGAAAATTGTGTTTACATTTTGTGCAACTACATAGTGCTTCATTCATACATTTTTCTTATCAAAGCTAGTTGGATGTTAGGAACCAAGTTGTCTGAGGACTGCTGCAGATATGGAACTGAGAATGTAAATGACAACATATTAGCTAAGACTGCTGGTATCTATGGTGATGCTCGGAAACATGTGGAGAGGGAGCAGGACGAATTGAATCGACTGTATTCTTCCCAGGTTGACCAATACACAGAAAAGAGCTAATCCCGTATCTTTATTATGTTATATTTTTAGTCATGCATGACTGCTGCTTGAGGAGTCAAGCTATTTGTTCATATTTAGGGCTGACAAAATTTTATTTTAACTCATGTTTTTATACATAGCATTCTCCTATGCCTGCATTGGCTTGCAAATAAATGTTTTGGGTTATCAATTGATTGTTGGAACAGTAGAAGTACATGCTTTTAAAGTGTCAAAAATGAAATGAAAGTGCATGGCATAGTTCCTAGTTTTACGTACGTTTCTGAAATATTTTGCAGTATTTTCTTTAATGGTCTGTAACCTGTCTGCATCCAAGTACTATAGATGGAAGGTAATTCTATCATATAAACTACACAAAAGTTGAGTGCATAAGGTTTACATGGCAGAAGAAAGGTATTAAACTTCGTTGAAATTTAACTGCTAATATTTACTATGTTGTTTGCTATGGGAAATTCATTGAAGCTAACTATCACAACCTTTTCAAAATAAAGTTGGATTGTAACTAAAAGATGGTTATCTTAAACCTATACAACAATTCAAAACTCCTTTAGTCTTTCAAATTCAACTTTTCTTGAATCATTTTTATCTGGTTAAATATGATTTTATGACAGGCCATGAATGATTCACATTTTAAATATTGGATCTGATGGTGCTTTGTAGATTGACTCCTTATATTTGCACTTTATTCCAGATATTGGATCCCCTGAAAGCAATGAGTTCTGGTGCTCCTCTGGAGGATGCCCGGCACCTAGCTCAGCGGTATAGTCGAATGAGACAGGAAGCTGAGGCACAGGTAATTATAAGTGGTATCTTATTTCACAAAGTTATCTATGCCAAATATTTGGCAAGGTTTGACCACAGTTGTATTCTTTACTCTTAGCTGTTCCTTGAAAACTTATCACTTATATTTCACTATTTAAAGCAAACAGGCAACAGAGGTTTCGAGAAGACAAGCACGGGTAAGGGAAGCCCCAATTCCTGAAAATGTTGCAAAGCTTCAAGCAGCTGAGGCGAAAATGAAAGAACTAAAATCAAACATGGCTGTCCTCGGTAAGGAAGCTGCAGCTGCATTGGCAGCTGTTGAAGCACAGCAGCAAAGACTGACTTTCCAGAGACTTGTTTCCATGGTGTGTGCACATAATTCTAGGATAAATATTGCATTTCAAAGTTCAGAGTTAGATTTAAATTTGATATGCATGATGCACTTGTGCTCTGCAGGTTGAAGGTGAAAAGAATTATCATTTGAGAATTGCTGCTATCCTTAGTGAGGTTGAAGCAGAGGTTAGCTCAAGAATAGTGATACTACAACTTTTTTTTTTAATGAAAAACATTTTATCCATCTGAGGGTAATATCTTGTTTTGCTGCTTGTGTTAGATGGTCTTGGAGAAACAGCAAAAAGAGGCTGCTCCACCAGTGATTCATTCTCAAGTGATCCCATCAGAGAATGATTTGGGGAAAACAACATACTTTTTGGTCGAAGTAAGTTTGATTTAATGGACATGGAAACTTGGAGATAAAAATTTCTGGTTTTTCTAAATATTTTAATACTTTATGTTTGTTTCAACCTTTTCAGGTAAAACACTCTTTCATTGCTGAAACAGAGAAAGAACTAAGCTTGGCAGTGGGCGACTATGTTGTTGTACGAAAGGTGTTCAGCCTTTTCTTGATATTTATGATGTGGCATAATGATAGCATCCTTATAATTGATAGATTCATTTGCAATGCTCAAATTCTTTGACTGCTGATTTGCTTGCATTACCATAAAAGCAGAGTTGAGTATACATCCAGAGTTGTGTGTGAAGAAGCCTGAGCTTTGCAGTTATTCTTTCACTTGCATCTTACTTTTGAAAAAGAAAATCTAAAATGCTCTCATTTATTGGATAATCTGAGAGACATTGCATGGCTAGAATCCTTGAAAACTGCATCATTAATTCAATTGTTTTATTGAGACAATTATGAATTTGACATGTAGAAATTTATGCATGAAACTCCTGAAATATGTTTTCTCTGTGCGTTTGTGTGGATTGTTGGGTGAGTATTTTGGGCTGGGAGGGTGTGGCTGGATAGCAAAAGTTTTCCAGATTTTCTTTTCTGCTTTCTGAAACGAAATACAATGGGTCGTACTGGTGGGGTTTCATTCAGGTCCAGATTTTCCTACCACCAAGCTGTGCATTATATTAGTAAATACTTTGCTCGGTCATACCATAGTCAAAAAATAAATCTCTTGTTACGACTTTAGGCCTTATTAATTTTATCACCTGGAATAAGATTCGCTCACCACTAATCCTTCATCTCTTTCGCAGGTGAGCCCAACTGGATGGTCAGAAGGAGAATGTAAAGGTAAAGCAGGGTGGTTCCCATCGGCTTACGTCGAGAAACGCCAGAGGATATCCTCCAGTAATTTGGCTGCCGAAGTTTACTAAGTGTCTGTTGCGTTTCTGATTAAGTCCCAAAAATTTTCAAACTTAATATTGGAAACAAATTTAAGACTTTGGAAGGTGGATATTTGAAGGAAAAAATGTGCATCTTGCTAGTCATTGTGGTCCTTTAAAAGGTTTATTCTCTTGACTTCAGATTATATTGTCAGGACAAAGTGGCCATTTTAGTTGTATATTCTTCTACTGGATCTTCAAGATGGCAACTGTTTTTTGGGAAGTAAAGCTATTTCTTTTTCCCTATTTGGAAGAGTTCTTGGTTTGAATTCAGTAACACTGATTAGAAATCCTGCACGTTGATGGTGAGATAGACTTTAGCATTGCCTTGGGTTCATGCTTTCATGCTAATAATGTTTTGCAATAGCCGACTGGGTAAATGCTTAGCCAGGTTCTGGCTAACTGGCTGTAAAGTTGTATAGAGTGCATAAAACTACTGTCTACAGAATTTCTCTCAATATGGAAATGCGATGATCTTACAACTCACTTAGATGCATTTTGTAATTTCGACTTTTGAGCATATCAACAACTAACAATCTAGCAATGTTTCAATATATATAATTGGAAAGTGGGAAGCAGCAGGAGTGTGCTTTCGGGCCGCCGCCTTGGTGTGGTTACAATGGGAGGAGAATCGATGACCTACACTGACATAGGATGAGTTAAAGACAGCTTCTGAGAAGTTACTTGCCAAAACACAAAAGGACTCATCAACATCGTCTCCTGTCATTGTGACAAACATCTTCTACGATGCAGTACTGGAAGGAGTTTGAGGCATTAACCACTCCACTAAAACACCTAGATGATGACACATTAGATACAGTATTTCTTAATGGGCTTGATGAAGGTGTCAAAGGGGAACAAATGAAGATGAATTGCTCGGGGTTACTACAGTTAATGGAGTCAACCGAGAGGATAGAAGAGGGCAGCATGGTTTTGAACCCAGTCTAGGACAATGATGTGGCCAAAAATTTAAAGAAGGCCCCAGCTAATTGGAGCTCCACTGCTGTCTATAACCTAAACTGATATACATCCTGGACTCAACTTACACGAACCCAACTAATTTTAATCCAACCACCCACTCTACTACCGACACAGTTAACCCACCCAAAATTTTCGCGACTAATACACTTGGCAACCTCGATTCACCTTTCAAACAAATATCTGCAGTTGAAATTCAAGCTACGAGGGAGAAGGGGGTTATGCATCAAGTGATATCATGTGGGACATAGGTGTAAAAATCAAGAATTGAAAGTTTTATTTGTGTTTGATGACAAAGCAAAAAGTGGGTAGTCGAAGGGCAATTAGATGCTAAAGCATATTGCTGCAGGTTGGAGAAATCTAGTTGGCACTAAATTCAATCATTGGATTAAACTCTCCACACTCGATCAAACTGCGAGGAACATTAATAAGGAGCCAGGAGGTAACAATCCTCGTTGATTATGGGGCAACCCATAACTTCATTAGTGACAAGCTGGTGGCCAAACCGGGCATTCCAATCATAGAGACGACAAACTATAGGTTGCCAATGAGAACTCAGGCACCTGTACAAGGTGATAGAGATAAGAGTTGTGATAGAGATAAGAGTTTGAATAAGTCTTTGATAAGATTGTTAGTTTATCCGCAGACATCTACTTCATGTAGTTTATCTTGGGAACAATCCTATTTCCTGGTCCTCTAAACGTCATTGCATGCTCGTCAACAGAAGTTGAATATCGTGCAGTTGCTAGTACCGTGGCAGAAATTATGTAGCTGCGAAATCTTCTTACTGAGCTCCATATATCCTCATCTGTCATTCCACATATTTACTGTGATAATGTCAGTGCTACTTATGTTTGTTTTAATCCTGTCTATCACTCACGCATGAAACATCTGGCACTTGACTATCATTTTGTCCGATAACAAGTACGAGTGCAACATGTCCAAGTCTCTCATATCTCCACGACAAATCAGATTGCGGATGCGCTTACTAAACCATTGTCTCGTGTGCAGTTTGAGATTCTTCGATCCAAGATGAAAGTCTCTCCACGACACTTCATCTTGCGGGGGCATGATAGAGATAAGAGTTGTGATAGAGATAAGAGTTGAATAAGTCTTCGATAAGATTGTTAGTTTTGTTAGATATGTATATTATCTGTTATACGATCTGAACAGGATCTGAGAATCATGTATAGCTATATATATACAAGTGTACTGTATTGAAAATATAACAGTTCATATTATATTCTTCTTCTCATTTTAAAGCTTCTTACCAGGTACATAAATCTGCAAGGGGTTTGTATTTCAATTACAACAAGTCACAGTTGTAGAGGATTTCTTGCTTTGCAATCTTGGTTGGTATGATGTGATCTTAGGGCTGAAGTGGTTGTTTGCAATGAGACACACCAACTTCGATTGACACTCTCTAACAATGAGGGTACCCATTGAAGGAAAGATGGTAGTGTTGTGTGGGGGCCCTAGCCTAAGCAAAACAACCATATCCCTAAAAACTATGGCCAAGACTACTATCCAAGAAGGCCAAGGAATGATGATTGAGATATGTAGGCTAACCATTTAAGAGGCTGATCAAAGGGACCGGCTTTTGGAGGAGGTATGAGGGATGATAGAATAATTCCAAGACGTTTTTTATCAGTTGGGGGAGCTACCTCCATTAACAGACTTGTTAAAGAAGGATGCATTCAAGTGGAGCAAAGAAGCGACTACAACAATACATCTTAAGACGGCCATGGTGTAGGTACCGACACTAGCACTTCCCTAATTTCGATGAATAATTTGTTATCGAGACAGATGCATCAGGTTCGGGACTAAAGGCAGTCTGATGTAGCTGAATCGACCCCTAGCTTTCTTCAGCCAAACTTTGAAAGGGTGTGCCCGCCTGAAGTTCGTTTATGAAAGGGAACTCATGGCTATAGGATTCCCAATCCAAAAGTGGTGACATTATCTTATGCAAAAAAGTTTTGGTCTAAACTGACTAATGCAGCTTGGAAACACCTACTTGAGCAAAGAATCGTCATTGAGTAGCAACGATGGTTAACTAAGTTATTAGGATACGATTTTGAGATTCAATATAAACCAGGAGGGGAAAACAAGGTGACATATGCTCTCTCTTGCATGCCCAAACTCTTGTATATTACAGTGGCATAGTGCGTCGATGTAGTAGTTATTCAGGAAGAGGTTGACCGTGACCTTGAATTAGTCTGAATAAAACAAGCTTTGTAAATTGATCCAAATTGCAAACCTAAATGGAGTCTTGGGGCAGCTTCACTACAAGAATATATTAGTGCTCTCTAAATCCTCAAATATAATTCCAAAAATTTTGGTTACTGTTAGACTCTTAAGTTCTAATAGTGAAATTGTGTAGGCATTGGTAAGCCTTGACCAATGTCACTACAAGAAATAGGGCGTTTAGCGACGGACATTGCCGACGGAAAATATTTGAGTTTCGTCGGTAATGTAAAATAGCGACGAAAATTACCGACGGTCAACAACGTCGTTAAAACGGCTGTCGGTAAATTTACCGACGGATCTAAATATTTGATCGGTAAATTTACCGACCGAATCCGTCGGTAAATATCGGTAATAAAAGTCTCCATCATCGTTGACGAGGTGTTCTTCAAGACTCTTCCTTTTATCTTCAACAGTGTCACTCCTTTCTTCCACATCGTCATCATTGTTGCAAGTTCTTCAAGACTCTCCCTTTTTGCATATTGCTCAC
>JAOTBA010000002.1:32502108-32515513 GCA_025629845.1 Erythroxylum squamatum | reverse complement strand
CCAAAACTTTTATTTTTATTTTGGTCCTTGGACTCTTGGAAATAATAATTAAGCCCCTTAACTTCATAAAATTACATCTTGGTCCTCCAAGAATTGAAAAATTACAATTAAGTCCTTTAATTTTTGACAATTTGCAAATAAGCCCTTATGTACATCAACTTTTCTAATTAATTTTTCTAAGTGTCCAATAAGTCTATAAATCATGTCTAATCACCTCTAAGGCATTAAAACACATTTAATTTAACCACCATGGTCATATCCATCCAATGGACTCGGTTTTATCCATTTAAAAACTCATATGTCGGAAATCTCCAAAGATTCCGCATTACCTATGGAAGGGCATATAACATTATAAATCATTTACATATACACCCAAATGACTTAAATACATCTTTGAACTTATATACAACCATGTCTATATCAAATATACAGTAGTATCTCCAAATACAATACAACACCTAAGGGCTCAGAAAGTCTGGCGTTACAATTCCTCCCCTCCTCAAAAGAGTTTCGTCCTCAAAACTCTTAAG
The DNA here is from genome assembly GCA_025629845.1 of Erythroxylum squamatum. Classification (NCBI taxonomy): domain Eukaryota; kingdom Viridiplantae; phylum Streptophyta; class Magnoliopsida; order Malpighiales; family Erythroxylaceae; genus Erythroxylum; species Erythroxylum squamatum. The sequence goes on along the minus strand of JAOTBA010000002.1, from coordinate 32,514,983 downwards.
TCGAGAACATAAATAAATGGGGGGTATAGACATCTCATCATATCGTCAAGTTCTCCTGTCATCTCCCTAACCTTCAAGCTAACCTAACCTTATGTGCAATGTTTACATCCTTTTTTTTTCTTTCTCCTCTCATTTTTGTTTTTCTCTCTCTTCTAACCTTATGGCAGACCTTCACTCTTACTTCTGTTGCCTTTTCATCCATTTTCTCTAGAAAATTCAAGAAGGTCGAACTAATCCATATGTCACCGTTTTATTGGTCCATGTGTCACTTTACTTTAGGCTCCACATGTCACTCGTTTTAAAGCTCCACATGTTACTAATCGTAAGTAGGGGTGAGCATTATTCGGGCCGGCCCGATTACCCAGCCCAGCCCTGCCTGAATTAATTCGGGTAAGGAAATTCTAAAGTTCGGGTAATTCGGGCCGGCCCGGGTGTTACCTGAATTTTTTTCAGGCCGGGACGGGTAAGGGAAAAAAATTTCGGGCCGGCCCGATTACCCGAATTAGGTTTAAAAAAATTGTGAAATAGGGTAATTAGGGTAATTCGGGTAAATCAGGCTGGGATAATTCGGGTAAATCGGGCCAAGTAAATAGATAATTCGGGTAAATCGGGTCGGGTAAGTTCGGGTAATTGAAAGTTCGGGTTCGGGTTCGGGCCAGGTAAGGCAAAAAAAATTTCAGGTAATTCGGGCTGGGCCCGAACAGTGAAAATCCGGCCTGAATTACCCGAATGCTCACTCCTAAGATGAACCATGACTAATGGACTTGATATTGGTAAGCATTGGATCGGATCAGTGTGTTATGAAATGCTTTAGGCTTGGATGACTCATCATTAATGGGTAGAGATCAAGTAAAGATCTTAGATGATGTGACAGATAAGATCACATTAGATATACATAAGCTTTAAAAGATAAAGACCATGTGGGAGGATCATCTGAAGATAGTGAAGATCTTCGTGAATATGGATATATCATTCCTAGATAGATGTGATCTCTTATCTTGTTAGTTGTGATGTACATAAATCCTATCAGATAGAGTCCTAGTCCTAGATGAAGATGTCATTTTATTGGATAATATGATGTAATTTGATTAGAATAAGATGTAATCTAGCTATTTTAGTTCAATTAGAACTATGAATTGTGAAGTCAGAAGTGCCTATAAATAGTTTATTTTAGTCTCTCTCCTGAAAAAGAGAGAAGAGGGTTAGGAAATACATTGAGAGAGAACATTCCTTTGTATAATTTTGAGGAAGTAATAAAGGTTGATTTTTACCTTAATTCTTGTCTGTTTATTGTTAAATATGATTATTTAGTACTTTCATAGTATTCTTGCAAGAGTGTGAGTTAAATACTATACATGAAGGTCATGAGACGTTTGAGAATAGAGCTTGATTGGTCAACGATCACGTGGGAAGAATGAGTCTTACTTAAACGGACCTAAATAAGATTGTCATGCAAAGAAGTAGACGCTACTTTGGTATAAGATGAGTGTCTAAAAAAACCTTTGTAATAATTACCATAGTGTAAATATTGGTATAATACTGCTTTTCACACAACCACCAAGTCACCCCTTTTAAAATTATATATGGAAGGGAGCCACCGCCTTTACTGCACTACTCAGCTGGGCGTACATATAACGCCAGTGTAGAGGAGCAGTCAAATGAAGAAACTTAAAGAAATGAAGCAGTAATTAAGTGTAGCATACACTGTAACCCAATTACAAGCCCTTTATGCTGCACTCATGTGAAGTGATACTAAAGATGCGTAAGCCCCATTGTTTACATTCATGAGGTCATCGTGCTTTCCCTTCTCAGCAATTACTCCATTCTTTACTACAGCAATAATGTCAGCATTTTTTATGGTAATGAGGCGATGAGCTACAACTACTGTGGTTCGGTTCACCATTACTGTATCTAGTGCATCCTGTACTACGCGCTCCGACTCTGCGTCCAATGCGCTGGTTGCCTCATCAAGCAAAAGAATTTTGGGATTCTTAAGAATTGCTCTTGCAATGGCTATTCTTTGCTTCTGTCCACCAGACAACTGCACTCCTCGTTCTCCTACACAGGTATCATAGCCAAGTGGTAAGGAACTTATGAAGTTGTGGGCGTTTGATGCTTTTGTGGCGGCTATTATTTCCTCCTCACTAACATTTCCTTGCTTCCCATAAGCAATATTTGCGCGGATTGTTTCGTTAAAGAGTATTGGTTCTTGACTGACCAGTCCCATCTGTTTTCTCAGAAAGCTCAGTTTAAGCTTCTTTATTCCCACATTATCTAATGATACATGACCAGAATCAGGATCATAAAATCTTTCTATTAGACTGATTACGGTAGACTTGCCGCTACCACTCTCTCCAACCAAAGCAACGGTCTGCAACAGAAGAATATCATGACAGGCACAGCTTGAGAACATCAGTAACTAAATCACAGAAGAGTCATAATTTTGTGGTAATAACGATACCTTTCCAGAGGGGATATTAAGAGAAAAGTCTCTGAAGATTTGAACATCTGGTCTTGTTGGATATACGAAGCTGACATGTTCAAACTCGATATTCCCAGTTACATTTGCTAATGTAAGGCCTTCTTCACTGCTCGAGTCAATTTCTGGCTTCCTATCGAGAATTGAAAATATTGAAGCTGCTGAGTCCTTGGCTTTGTTGGTGTCTGGAGCCAGGCCACTGGATTGTGAAATTCCAATGGCTGCAATTGTCAGTGCAAAGAAGACCTGCAAACATTGGTGGCGTAAACTTGAATAGTACTGGTTCTGAGAGATTAAGAAAGGCATTTGATAGGAGAGGTCAGATCGTACCTTGAATATTTCTCCAAAGCTTGCTCTCCCTCGTTCCACCAGAAGAGATCCAATATAGAAAATTAACGCATTTGCACAGTGAAGCACAAAGAACGAGAAGCCCAAGCCTGTACCACTTACAAGTCCAAGACGAACACCTTGTTTGACAGGTCCTTCACATTTCTTCTGGTATAATTCCATCACCTTCTTCTCAGCACAAAACGATGCAACAGTTCTGATGCTGCCAACTGCATCATTTGCTATTTGACTGGCTTCTTCATACATGAGCTGCGATTCGAAGTCAACAATTTTTGTAAGTGCATACAATGTATGAAACCTTTAGAGCATGAAAAATGCATTGAACAATACTAACTTTTGCGTCTGCACTGAATCCCTTCATAAACTTGGTTTGCATTACCCCTTGACCAAGTAGCAATGGTGATATTCCAAGCATTACAAAAGCCAATATCCAGTTTGATGCAAATGCTATAACGAGTGCCACTAGGATTGTGGACGCATTCTGCACGATTAAGGCCAAGGTATCCCCAACAAGACTCCTAATCATAGATGCGTCAGTTGATAACCTTGCACCAACTGCACCACTGTAATACAAAAGTATTTGCAGTTAGTTCCTTCTTTTTTTTCTCTCTTAAACTTCTTGGCCCTATACAAAATTCAAGAGTAAGAAACTATTTCCTTTTCAAACCTTGAATTTGCAGGATCATCAAACCAGCTGATTTCTTGATGAACAACCTTTTCAAAGGTCATTGAACGAATTCTTTCTATCAGTTTGCTTCCTGCAATTCCGAAAAGAAAATTCTGCAGTGGTTGAGTTATGAGCGATACTATGCCCAAGCTCACGTAGATTATAGCCCAGTGCCTGGAATCTTTTTTTAACTCTTTTGGTGGTTCAAAAAACATTTTGATGGATGATGAGATCAAAAGACCAAAAACTGGAAACACCCCACCGTTAATTACTGCTGGAATGGTCCCCATGAACAAAATGGGTGCCTCCGGCTTGTTCAAATTGGCAAGCCGTTTCATAGAAACTTCTTTATCCTTTTCCCTTCTAGGAATGCTCTTTTCCCTTCTAGGAATGCTCTTTTCAATCTCTTCGGTTTCATGATAATTAATAGAGCTAGGCATAACCATGTTAAAGGTGTTGAATGTGAATGAGTGCCTGCTTACTGGTGAACCTATACTTGTGGACCTCCGGCTAGATCTTCCATGGCTCTGAGACCTCGACATGTGCATATTGAAGTCTATGTTACCTTCTACTTTATTCGTATCCTTTGATTGAGAGACTTCAGCTTCCTTATTTCCTTCTTGGAGCCAAACAAGTTGCGAGTAGGCCCCTTCTGGATCCTTAATCAACTCCATATGTGTTCCTAAAATGTACGTCTAGTCGAGCTTAATTTAGATTGGTAAAACTAGAAATCAGAAGATCAAGCAGTAAATGTGGCGTTACCTATTTCCACAATTTTTCCTGTCTGCACAACTGCTATCATGTCTGCATTTCTAATGGTTGTCAAGCGATGGGCAACGATAACGGTCGTCCTGTTGCTCATAACTCTCACCAGCGCATCCTGGACAATGCGTTCAGACTCGGCATCAAGTGCACTTGTTGCTTCATCAAGAAGGAGAATTTTTGGATTCTTCAGTATGGCTCGGGCAATTGCAATTCTTTGCTTTTGTCCACCTGATAACTGAGCTCCATGCTCACCAACCATCGTGTCAAGTCCCTGGTAAAGTCAAAGTGATAATAATAGTTATGAAGGCAAGCTTGATCCATATAGTTAAAAGATTCTTCCAAGAATATATTGATACAGTAAAGGAATGTGGTGTACCTTTGGTAGTTTGTCAATGAATTTTGCAGCATTGGCAAGTTCAATGGCAGTTCTAATCTCTTGATCTGTTGCATGTTCTTTCCCATAAGCTATGTTCTCCTTTATGGTTGTTAGAAACAGAATAGGTTCCTGACTAACTAGACCAATCTGCTCCCTTATCCAACTGAGCTTCAATTTCTTTAAATCTGTACCATCTATAAGCACCTCACCAGAATCAGGATCATAGAATCTTTCAATAAGGCTGATGACAGTTGACTTGCCACTGCCGCTTTGCCCAACTAAAGCTGCAGTTGTACCGCTGGGGACTCGTAAAGAAAATCCAGAAAAGATCTGAACATCAGGCCTTGCAGGATATCTAAAATAGACATTTTTCAGTTCAATTTCACCATTGATTTTTTCTAAAACCAATCCTCCATTCGCGTAGGCATCAATTTTCGGTTTTCGTTTGATTGTCTCAAACATTTTAAATGCAGCAGCTTGCCCTGCTGCAAATGCATTCATGCACGGAGACGTCTGACCCAATGACCTATTCCAACAACACATCATTATTCAGCAGCTATCAACAGGATATATCAGTTAAATCAGTGATCATCAGAAAGAACTTACATTCCACCTGTCATCAGATTAAAAATAACAGTTATGACGTTTCCACCATTGTAACCTTTCTCTATAATTAACTTGGATCCATACCAAGTTGCGAGTCCGTAACTGGAGTAGACAATAAACAATATCACACCCATTCCCAGGCCTGAAGCTAGCCCTTGTAGAACAGCAGCTTTGTATGCAGTTTTTAGTTTCTCATTATATCTTCCAATGGCGTGCTTCTCTCCTGTGAAGGATACAACCTGGAGAAGTGCATTAAATGAGCAAGATATTATACACAGGAAGCAAACAATAAATAAGGGTATCGTTCCTTATGCCTGACCGTTCTGATGCCACCAACGGTTTGTTCTACAACATTTCCAGCTTCTGCGTAGGAGGCTTGTACGATGGTGGCCATTTTTGTCATGGTAGTTCCCATAACTCCACCAGCAAGCGCGAGAACAGGAATGCAAGAAAGCAGAACCACCGCAAGACGCCATCCTTTTATAAAAGCAATCACAAAGCCGCCTATAAATGTTGTCATCAGTTGTATAAATTTCCCAACCTACCAATGGATAGACTAAGAAAAATAGTTAGTGAACCCAAAACAGATGCCACTGGAAATAAGAAACAAGAGGAATGAGCATAGTTATCTGGGGTCAGCATGAAATGAAAAGCTTTATCATTATCTTGTAACAGTGCTTCTATAGAAGCAGGTAATGTCATTACCTTCTCGCCCATGGCATCTTGTATCAGGACCGTGTCACCAGACATTCTTCCAATAACCTCACCGGTTGTTGTTTCGGTATCGAAGAAACCAATGTCTTGTCTTAATATTGTCTGCAGGTACAACCCTCGAATGCGAGCAGACTGTCTTTCTCCGGTAATCATCCAACATGTAACCTCTGCAACCATAATATAGAATTCCGGCAAACTTATATTACAACATTATGATATAGCTAGTTTGACAGTAAAACTCGGTGATATAAATTTTGTGAAAGTAAATGCTGAACCTGACCAAAAATATGATTCTTATGGCAAGTTCCTGACTTGAAACAAATCATAAATCTTAGCATATTCCAAGATATCAGCATTCTAGAGCTCCTAATGGCTTCATAATAACAGAACTTCACATTGACCACCAAGCTAGTGGTGTTTTTCCTTCAAATTTTCAGACCCTGAATATGATTTTTGCACCTATGCGTGCCACTATTAGCATCATGAGAGTGAGTCACAATTCAAGAACGCATAATTTAAGACCTAAAAGAGTTTCAGATAGAAGAACCTGCACTTACGAAGAAAAGAGACAATGCAGGCGAAAATAGCCAAGTATACTATCTTTAGTGATACCTGAAAATTACATGAAAGGAAACGACATTGGATGAATATATTCTGCATCAGGAAAACCAATTACAGATGATTTTTCCAACAAGAAAATGAAATCAATTTCACAAGCCAAATGAAACTCGATAGATATTGACAACGTTAAACAATACTCCTAGTTTATTTAACTAGAACTTGGAACTTTCTAAGAAAGTTCACTTGAAAGCTAGGCTGTAGAGCTTTGAAGATACAGTATGTCTTTAAACAAGAAAAATCATCACATAAAACTCACCTTCGACACAACGTGGACAACGTCAGATTGCGTTGCAGAGCCAAAAGAGTTGATAAGCTGTCCAAAGATGATAGTAATCAAAGGTTGAGCGAGTCCATTGCCAACCGCGGATATCGTCCCAACAACCATCAAAATCACGTCCAACTGGTCGGCGAAATTGAAGAGCTTGTAAAATGCCACCTTCTGCACATTCCCTTTTGAATCCTTTCCGTCATCTACTCGTCTATCTGATGTTTTCTTATTATGATCACCCTCTTCCATGTCTTGTCAACGTGATTGGAATCACGATAAGATCACAATATGTGCACCCTTACAATTACGAGAAACAAGAAAAGGGTCTCCAGGGAAAATGTGAAAGACAAGAAAACACTAGAGGTAGTGAAGAGATCAGAGAGGTCAAAAACACTACATACATACCAGAGGGAGTGAGAGAGATTAGAATTCGCAGCATAGAAAAGCGGATATACGTGCTATATATAATGGTAAAGATATGCAACAGAGAGAGAGAGAGAGAGAGAGAGAGTAAAAGACTATTTCCATTTCCATTTGGCAATAGGGTCGAACGTTTTTTCCTCCTTTTAGTGGTAAGTTTGCTGCTTAATTAGTCAATTACTTAGTTAGGGAATATATTAACCTAATGACAATTTTGTAATGATTTTACTACAAGATTTATTAATTATGCATTTGCCTTTTATATATACAAAAAATTAAAATTATTAATTAAAATTATTGTTATTGCCTTTTATATATCATAGTTTTACTTAAAATGTTATTGTGTCCAATTCCTCTAGATACATAATATTGCATCAATATGATTATTGATGCATAAACAACTGTTTTTTTTTTCCTAACGTGAGTGAATTAAATGCAAGCCTTAAATAAAGATTAAGGTGTCATTTGGTAACAAGTAATGAAGGGATCAAAATAAAAAAATAAGAATGAGAATAGAAAGTGAGAATCCGAATAGGATGAAATTACTAATTATGCATAATTGATATATGTTGAACAAGGTTAATAGTTATGTTAATATTTGATGTTAAATATTAAAAATGATAATGGGAATTTTTTACTCATATTTAGTTATTATATAATTTATTTTGTACATAAATTAATTAAAAATTTTATATTTTATAAATATTTCATCAAAAATTTTAATGATTTATAAATTATTAATTTATAAATAATTATTATAATATGTGATTTTGATGATAATATTATGATAAGAATTAATATTTTGATAATATTTTGGTAATATCTTTTATCTTTTATTCTTGATTTTTTATTTTAGCTTATACCCACACCCCCTTAGAAATAAAAGTCCAAGATTATTTAATATTCATTTCAGTTTTATCATTCCTTATTTTATCTATTCTTAGTAACTAAGCAACTAAAAGTTAGAGAATAAATATTGCATTTTCATTCTCGACTCTTTATTATTGGTTACCAAACAACACCTAAAATTTAAACTCTATTATTTGGAAAGCATTTGATAATCTAAACTAACCTTTTGGTGTATATATTTACAATAAAAATTCATTTTTGACGTTGTTTATCATATGTTAACAAGATTGGGTTATAGTAAATTTTCGGAAAAAAAAAAGAATGGGTTATGGTAGAATTGAAATTCTATATTTTGTAATTAAACATTTTAATTTGTATATTTGCAGCCTTCGGCCCATATAATAAAAAATATAATGCCTAATTATAGAATAAAAAAGTTATAAGGAACCTTCAAGATATTCAACATTTTCTTAAATAAGATGGATGATATTGTCAAGGTAATATAATGTATTTTAATGCGTAACAACTTAGAAGGTTTGATCATTCACATATTTTCAACAAAATCGCATGTCACTCTTTCATAATCATAATCATAATTAAATAAAAACATATGGCTTTATTGTTACAGATATCATATTTAAATTTCAAATATATCAACAAAGACAAATAAATAGTTAATGATAGGGGATGGACTCCATCCGGATAGAACAACACACCAATAAAAGAAATTGAGGTAAAAAGGGACACGTAAGATTTAACGTAGAAAATCCCTTAACGAATATGGGAAAAAATCACGAGCAAAAATAGAAAACTTTTCACTGTAAAAAACAAAGATTACAAAAAGAAAATCTCACAATTCACACCAAAAATTAATACACAAGGTTATGGGAAAGAGATTTTGGGATATGTAAAACCTTAATCATATACCTCTTTATATAGCCTTAATGGAGGCTTCTAATGTCACCCACTTTTGATGTGGGATAGAAAACCAACAATCTCCCACTTGAAAATTTGATTAAGAACTAATCAATCTCCATACCGTTATTTCTATCTTGCCATTTCTCTGGTGTCTACGTCTCTACCAAGCCATACAAACATCTACACCATATGAATTTATTAGTGTTGATTGGTTTTGTTAGTGCATCTGCTAGATTCTTTTTTGTGTGAATTTTCTGTATGTCCACACTTCCATCTCCCACCACGTCACTAAAAAAATGATATTGAACTCCTATGTGTTTAGTTTTGGAATGAAAAACTGGATTCTTTGCAATATACAAGGCACTCTGACTATCATAATACAAAGAAATTTTCTTTTGTCGGTGCCCAAGCTCATATCCATATTGATTCCTTGCAAGCTTGTGAAGCTGCCATATACCCAGCTTCTGTTGTAAATAGTGCTACAACTGTCTGTAGTTTATACACCCAGCTCACAACTCCTCTTATAACTATAAACACATAATCAATAATGGATTTTCTTCTATCAAGGTCGCCTACAAAATCAGAATCAACATATCCTTTGATAATAAATTTAGATTATTTATAACAGAAAGCAACATCTGAGGTCCCTTTAATATATCTCAGGATCTTCTTTACAGCCTACTAGTGTTCTCAACCAGGATTCGCCATGTAACGACTAACCACTCCCACTGCATGTGCAATGTCTGATCTTATGCAAATCATAACGAGCATTAAACTTCCCATAGCTGATGCATACGGTACTCAAGACATCTCCTTCTTCTCTACTTCACTGCTAGGATTTTTACTTGAGGATAACTTAAAATTAACAGAAAGAGGGGTAGATATTGACTTACAATCTTGCATATTGAAGGGTCGCAAGATTTTCTTCAAGTAATTGTTCTGAGAAAGCCAAATCTTCCTGTTATTTATGTCTTGGTAAATTTGCACTCCTAAAATCTTGTTTGCTAGTCCTAAATCCTTCATTTCAAACTCCCCAGCTAGTTGAGCCTTCAAATCTTGAATACGATCTTTGTTGAGGCTTGTAACTAACATATCATCAACATACAACAATAATATAGTGAAATCATTATTACCAAACCTCTTAAAATATGCACAAGGCTCTGCACTAAATCTGTTAAATTCATGACTCATTATAAAGGAATCAAATCTATTGTACCAACATCTTGGCGACTGTTTTAAACCGTACAAAGATTTGTTCAACCTGTAAACTAAGTTCTATTTCCCTGGTTCTTCAAAACTTTCTGGTTGATGCATGTAAATTTGTTCTTTAAGATCTCCATGAAGAAACGCAGCCATTATGTAACATCCCATTACCTGTGGAAAGGTTAAAATAGTAAATGTGAGTGATTTATGATAGGGTTAGAAATGCTTCTTCAGACTCATGCATAATATGCCATACACATATACATGAATAGTGAATTTAGCTACACATGAAATAAGTGTACATGTATTCATGAATAATTCCGGGTATAATTGGATTGATTTGTGAATTGATGTGTTACATGGATTGAGAGAACTATTGATGATAGTTACCTCATTGAGTTCACAAAACTCACCAAAATTGCAACGTTGTCTTTTCAGGACTGAGAGACGACTCTAGCTACTGGGAGACTCTACCAGCCGTGTAGATTGTGACTGGCAAGAGAAGTCATGGCTCAAAGGTCGGTCAACTAGGAAGTTTGGATGGCTTAGATAGATTTGATATATTTTCCTCTTTCATGTAGTACCTATGTACTAGGTTTTGTTGATGTACATGTAGTAAAGACACAATGTAGACTTTCGGTTTTGAGAAATGAAATGAGGAAAAGTTGGTTTTAAAAAACATATATTGTGGTTTTTCTTATGATGCTTTATAAGTGAATAATGATATGATGCCATATGAAGTGAATGTAGTGATCGAACATAGCTCGCCCTTATCGTAAGATATATACCGGAATGACCTCCAGGCGTTTCGATGTGTACCATGCGGTAAGGGGGCGGTACATTTAGGAAAAAATAATAATAATAGGAAAAAAAGGAATCAAAAGAATATTGGGGATAATTGGATTGTAAAGATGATAGTGGCATTGCAAAGAGGAGAGCTAAATGGAGTTAGTTTCAAAAGAAACTAAGTTAGAGCTTAGACCATAGGAAAGTGACAAGTGTCAAGTTGCTTGTTGTATTTTTGCTAGAAGTAGGTTACTGTTCTCTGAGAAATGAAAGGTTAAGTTTTGTCTGGATAACTTCTTCATAATCACCTTCTTCGAAATTTCTCCCAATACACAGATTTTTTCCTTAAACACCTTCTAAGAGATTTTAGTGTTTCTCCCTTTTTCTTAAACCAATCTATCTTGTAAGTTGTTTCTTCAGCCTTAAGAAAAACCAGAAGATGGTAAATGTTCACAGTAAATTTCGTGATTTGCTTCGAGTTTAGGGCTTGAAGATCGTTAAAGCTTTTGGAGTTTTTAGCAGGTAAGTAGTAAATAAATCCTCTAGAGATAGGGATTTATGAAATAAAGTGGATGAATTTATTGTCAGTTGCATGGAGCAAGGCACTTATGTATATTAGAAAAGTGAAACATGCTCTGTTTCTTCACAGAGCATGTATGAATACATATAGGTGTTTTTACATGAGTTAAGGAGTATAGATAGTATCGTCTTAGGTTGACTTTTGCTTCGTCTTAAGTTGACCGTCTGCATCGTCTAAGGTTGACTTTTGCTTCGTCTTAAGTTGACCGTCTGTATCGTCTTAGGTTGACTTTTGCGCCGTCTTAAGTTGACTGTTTGTATCGTCTTAGGTTGACTTTTGCTTCGTCTTAAGTTGACCGTCTATATCATCTTAGGTTGACTTTTGCTTCGTCTTAAGTTGACCATCTGAATTCGTCTGTAAAGTTGTTTCATCTGTAAAGACGCTTCGTCTGTGATGATGTCATATCGTCTGTGATGACATCATTTCGTCTTTAGACTTTGTTTCGTCTTAAGTTGACTCCATTTGTCTACTTTTGGCCATTCGTCTACTATTGGCCATTCGTCTACTTTTTACTTCATCTTATGTGGACAGAACCTTACTTGATTCTTTCAGCCATAACCTTGTCGTCCGACCTCCAAATGACTTAATTTTTGAAGCGTTGGATTCATAACACATTTCTCCATCTTTCCATAGAGATTATAGCTCTTTGTTTTGACTCAAAAGAGAGTAGTCTAATCAAAGTAAGGGTATCGGTTTGAAGAGCATGAACTGGATATTCCACCGAACATACTTCAGTATTTTGATTTTACCTGGATCTATGGGATTCCAAATGAGATGATTTTTGGTTTTGGAGTAAACTAGAGGTATAGGCATACAAATTGTCTCGAGGAGTCGATTTATTGTTCGGTCTCTAAGATGTTGAGAAAGTTGTGTATAGTACACTGTTTTTGAATATGAAAAACCTGATAATGTTTGAGGCATATCTTCCAAATTACTGAACCAAATTGGGTGATTTTTGGAGTCAAAGAGAAAGGAATAGAGATTTAATGGTTATAGTGAGGTATAAACCTAAGAATAAATTATAGTTAGATGAGTTTTGTTATGAGATTGATTTTGTGATGAAATTTATGGATAAATACCCGGTATTATCATGAACATTCATTGTACATAATTCATTTCATACATGTGCATTATTGAATACTTATGATTGTACAAATTGTGATATTGTGTATATTATTTGTTATAGAGGAGCAACTGGAACGTCAACCTCCAGACGTTGCCAGATCTTCCAAGCATTAGCTTCGGGAGCAACTTGTGAGTAACCTAGATGGTCTC
>JAOTBA010000002.1:32472513-32502008 GCA_025629845.1 Erythroxylum squamatum | reverse complement strand
AAACTTGGTTAGAGCTTAGACCATAGGAAAGTGACAAGTGTCAAGTTGCTTGTTGTACTTTTGCTAGAAGTAGGTTATTGTTATCTGAGAATTGAAAGGTTAAGTTTTGTCCAGATAAACTTATTCGTAATCACCTTTTTCGAAATTCCTCCCAATACACAGAGTTTTTCCTTAAACACCTTCTAAGAGATTTCAGTGTTTGTCCCATCTCCTAAACCAATCCCATCTTATAAGTTGTTTCTTTTGCCTTAAGAAAAACCAGAAGATGGTAAATGTTCACAGTGGTACGTGAGTTTTGCATGGAGTAGGGCTTAAAGATAGTTGGAGCTTTTAGGAGTTTTCAACGAGTAAGTAGTGGATAAATTTGTTAGAGTTAAATTTTTGAAATAAATTGATGAATTTATTTTCATCTCATGTATCATGGATTATATTTTCTTATGGATGATATTGGTTTGAAATGAAGTAAAAAGGGTGACCTTGGTATGAGTTGTGTTAAGGAAAGATTGTGAAAAAAATTGGTAGTTGATCTGGAAAATGTTCACTGAGTATGCTTCAATCTTTTAGCCACAAATTTTTCTCTAGTTATCCAAACAAGATTATTCTTGATTTGGATTAAAATAGAAACATATGGCTACATTTCTTATGAAGACGTCAAATTTAAATTATGTCTCTAAGAATCTCAAACATTTGTCATGAAGTTGAGAATTGGGTGTAGTACATTAGTGGATGATTGTAAAATTTGTGTTCTGAATTCTAGGGCAATTCTGGATTTGTTCTAGGCTAAATTAGAAAAAGGTGTCTTATAAAAAGTTGTAGATCTTTCTTTTAGCTTTCCAACGATAGATATATAGTATGGAATTTTTGGACTTCTAGGCTGAAAGTTATGGTCCCTATAAGAGAAGATGTATCTTTTGTCTTTTCGCTTCTTCTGTGATGACGTCACATGGTCTGTGATGACGTTATATCTTCAATGTTTTGCTTCTTCTACTTTTCATATCTTCTGTGTTTTGGTTCTTCTGTCTTTTCACTTCTTCTGTGATGATGTCACATGGTCTGTGATGACGTCATATCTTCTGTGTTTTGCTTCTTCTGCTTTTTATATCTTCTGTGTTTTGCTTTTTCTGTCTTTTCGCTTCTTCTGTGATGACATCACATGGTCTGTGATGACGTCATATTTTCTATGTTTTGCTTCTTCTGCTTTTCATATCTTCTGTGTTTGCTTCTTTTGTCTTTTCGCTTCTTCTGTGATGATGTCACATGGTCTGTAATGACGTCATATCTTCTGTGTTTTGCTTCTTCTGCTTTTCATATCTTCTATGTTTTGCTTCTTCTGTGATGACATCACATGGTCTGTGATGACGTCATATCTTCTATGTTTTGCTTCTTCTGCTTTTTGTTTCTTCTATGTTTTACTTATTCTGCTTTTTGCTTCTTCTGTTTTTTTTTTCACCTGGCCTATCTTCTGTTCCATTTTTGGCCCTTCAGATGATAGAATCAATCTTCTAAATCTTCATAAAAGTTTTAGATCTTGAATTCCTCTTTTCAACCATCCAAATAACACCTTAATCTGATATCTGTAGGGAAAGTTATAGCAATTTCCCAATCCTGTATCATCTGATGATGTCACTTCGTCTATAAATGATGTCATATCGTCTGTTCCTATTTTTGACCCCTCAGATGATAAAATTTGTCTTCTAGGTCTTCATGAAAGGTGTAGATCTTGAAGTCCTCCTTCAAACCGTCTAAAGAATATCTAAATCACACATCATTAGGGAAAGTTATGCCAATTGTCCCAAGACAGGTTCAATATGATTGAGGACAAAACCAGATTTGATTTTTTTGGCCATAACCTTTTCGTATGACCTCCAAATGACCTAATTTTTGAAGCATTTGATTCCTGACCCATTTTTCTATAGTTGAAAAAAAATCTATAGCTTTTGGCTTTGATTTGGAAGAGATTAATTGAATCAAAATAAGGGTATCAGTTGGAAGAGCATAAACTGGATATTTTACTAAACATGTTCCAGTATTTTGATGATATCTTGATCTGTAGCATTCCAAATAAGATGAACTTTAATTTGGAGTAAACTCGAGATATAGACCTAAAAAGTGTCCTAAGGAGTCAAATTTTGATTCTTTCCTTAAGATATTGAATTTCTGGATGGAAGTTGTATATAGTACACTATTTTTGAATATGGATAACCCGATAATGTTTGAGGCATATCTTCCAAATTACTAAACTAAATTGAGTGATTTTGGTGTCAAAGGAAAGATAAGACATAGAGGAACATGTTTCTAGAAGAGAGGATGACCAAATTACCTCATTTTCTCCTTCTGATTATACATGAACAGTAGACCCGAAAGGGTGTCTTGGAAAAATCTGAAGTGATTCAATGAGAAATGAATAGTGAATTCAATGGTTTTAGTGAGGCATAAACCTAAGTATAAGTGATACTTAGATATGGAATGATACCCGGGATTATCATGAACATGCATTGTACATAATTCATTTCATACGTGTGCATTATTGAATACTTATGATTGTACAAATTGTGATATTGTGTATATTATTTATTATAGAGGAGCAACTGGAATGTCAACCTCCAGACGTTGCCGGATCTTCTAGGCATTAGCTTCGGGAGCAACTTGTGAGTCACCTAGATGGTCTCACTTAATTACTTGTTTGCTTAATTTATGTTTTGAATGATAAATGAATGTGCTTGATTGTGGATTCCAAACAGGAGGTCCGATGATTGTGTAATGTAGATTGAAATATTGAAGTGCTGCTTGAATGTGAATGTGAAGACCTATGTGCTTTATAATGTGATTCATTGTGGTACATGCATTCCATTCATGAATGTATAATTAGATAATGACAGTTGTGACTAGAGTAGCCACCGATTAGAGCTTAAAGCTCAACGAGTGAAACTGAGCCTCGAGCTCAAAGGTGATTCAGAGCCTTAGGCTCAACGTTTAATAAGCCCTATATGGGATAGTTCAGGCACTCGGTCACAAAAACGTAATAATTGAAAAAGTGTCTCATGAGCATTTCATATGTATCTTGTTAGGTATGTTTGATTGAGTGAAATGTAAAATTGCTTATTCTTAAGTGAAAATGTGCTACTCATGTAAAATGCAAAGTTGTGAGATAATTGTTTTATGAATTGATGTGTTGCATGTATTGAGTGAACCATCGATGATGGTTTCCTCATTGAGTTCGCAAAACTCACTAAAATTGCAACGTTGTCTTTTCAGGACCGAGAGATGACTCTAGGTACTGGGAGGCTCTACCAGCCGTGTAGATTGCGATTGGCAAGAGAAGTCATAGCTCAAAGGTCGGTCAGCTCGGAAGTTTGGATGGCTTAGATAGATTTGATATATATTTCTCTTTCATATAGTACCTATGTACTAGGTTTTGTTGATGTACATGTAGTAAAGGCACAATGTAGACTTTCGATTTTGAGAAATGAAATAAGAAAAGTTGGTTTTTTTTTAAAAATATATTGTGGTTTTTCTTATGATGCTTTATAAGTGAATAATGATATGATGCCATATGAAGTGAATGTAGTGATCGAACGTAGCTCGCCCTTATCATAAGATATGTACCGGAATAACCTCCGGACGTTCCGGTGTGTACCCTATGATAAGGGGCGCTACACATTACATCTAACTGCTCTAATTATAGATCAAACTAGGACAATACGAATTGTATTAAGATGAGCTACAAGTGAATTTTTTTTGTAAAGTCAATACCTTCTTTCTGAGCATATCCTTTTACCACCAACTTTACACGATACCGCTTTACCTGATCATCACTGTTACGTTTGATCTTGTATACCCATTTGTTGCCAATGGGCTTTCTGCCTTGTGGTAGTGACACAAGCTTCCATGTCTTATTTTTATGAAGAGCTTCTATTTCTTCCTGCATTGTTGCCATCCAAAGTGATGCATTTGAACTATTTGTTGCATCTTAGAATGTTGATGGTTCTCTATCTTCTATTAGGAGACAATATGCAACATTGCCCTTCATATTATAATCAGATTGCTAGGTTGGGGGATGGGTTGACCGTCGAACTTCTGTAATTTCATATACAACCAATTCTTGCTCCTCGTGATCTGATATAACTTCAGTTCTTTCTGTTCAATCATCATTTCTTTCTGAATCGTTACAACTTTGAAATTTTCTTCAGTCGTGCTATTTTGATCTTTCTCTTGCAATTCATCTTCTGCAAATATGAAAACTCTACTAATGATGAGCTTGTAAGCAGTGAGATCCCACAGTTGATACCCCTTGACTCCATCAGCATACCCTATAAATCTACATTTTTTGGATTTTGGATATAGTTTTGTGATATCTCGAGTATTGTACATCACGAACACAAGACTTTCAAATGTGTGTAACTAAGAATAATCTGTTGGTTTACCAGTTCACATCTCCATCGGTGTCTTTAGATCAATTGATCTTGTTGGTGATCGATTAATCACATAACAAGCGGTCTTCACTACTTCTGCCCATAAAGACTTTGTCATATTTGCAGTTCTCAACATGGCTTTAGTTCTTTTAATCAAAGTTTTGTTCATTCACTCTGCCACTCCATTTTGTTGAGGAGTGTGAGGCACCATGAATTAACGTTTGATGCCTTCTCGATTACAAAAATCAATGAATTCATCACCAGTATACTCTCCACCATTATCAATCCTGAGACACTTGATTTCTTCCTCGTAACTAACTCAATTTATGCTTTAAATGTTGAGAAGGTTGGAAATACATCTCCCTTTCTCTTGATAGGATACACCCAACATCTTCTGGAGTAATCATCAATAAAGGTCACAAAGTACCTTGCTCCACCCAGAGACATAACCGGTGTTTGCCATACATAAAAGTGAATCAATTTTAGAATTTCTTTACTTCTAAAATTTGATAAGTTAAATTTCAGTCTATGTTGCTTACTTATAACGCAGTGCTCATAGAAGGGTAATGATACTTTCGTGTGACCAAGGGTTAGTTTCTGCTCAGCAAGAATCTTCAATCCTTGTTTTAACATGTGGCTAAGTTTACGGTGCCACAATTTTGTTGCATTTTTTGCAGTACTAACTCATGCATTTGCTTCTATATACGTCTCTCCCATAAACTTGTATAAGTTTGCAGCTATCCTTTCCGCCTTCATTACTATAATTGCTCCTTTGATCACCTTCATAACTCCATTTTGAATGGAGGTCTTGCACTCAATTTCATCCAATTGTCCTAAAGACAATAAATTCTTCTTCAAGTCCTTCACATGTCGTACATTTTGAATAGTATGAACTGTACCATCAAACATCTTCAACTTGATGGTGCCAATTCTAGTGATCTCCAAGGCATGGCCATTTCCCATATACACAAATCATGCAGAGATAGATTTATAAGTGTGAAACCAATCTCTACAAGGAGTCATATGCCACGTTGCGCCTGAATCCATTATCCAAGTATCAGTGAGCTCTACTCTGTTCTTGAACACTATTGCTACTTCACTATATAATATTTCTCCATTGGCAACACATCCCTGAGAAGTTGATGCTTCAGAGGCCTTGTCTCCACCCTTTCTGAATCGACATTCACTTTTAAAGTGTCCTCTCTTGCCATAATTGTAACACTTGAGATTTTTCTTACTTCTAGATTTTGACCTTCCTTATTTGTGACTCCCAGTGGAATCACGCTCCACTAACCGTCCTCTCGTCATCGATAAGGCTTCCACTTGATGCGAACTCGTCAGTCTTTCTTCCTTATTGATGCGTTTGCTTCTTCTTCAAGAACCGAAGCAGCAACATCATCAAATAATAAAGTATTTGTGAGGATATTGTCGGTTAAATTAATGATGAGTTAGTCATATGAATCTGGAATACTTTGAAGTATAATCTCCGCACATTCAGTTGGATTTACATTATGTCCCAACTTTGAAAGTTGAGAGCATAGATAGGTCAAAGTATTGATATGCTCTGTTATTGAAGTAGATTCAGACATTCGAAATGTGTAAAGTCTCCTCTTCATAAAAAATTTGTTATGAAGAGACTTAGCTTTATATAACTTTGTGAGATGATCTCATATCTCCTTGCTATTTTCTTTTCCTCAACACCTTGCAAAATGTCATCCGATAGACTAAGATGCAAATATGACATGACCAAGGCATCTATTTATTTCCATTTGACGTCATCTGTGAAATCGGTCGGCCTAGCACTGATGGCCTCCAAGTAGTTATCTTTTACTAATACTACCTTTATCTTCAATTTCTATAACGAGAACTTTATCTTGTCAAACTTTATAATATCGAATTTGGTCAACATTGCTTCTATCACAAGAATTGACTCCCATTCTCTCACTTGAAAAAGGGAAATTGCCTTGAATTACCTCCACCTAGTATGTAATAAGATTGTAGTACACCAGGAAAGTTCCAGGAAAGGTTGGGGAGGTCACAAATGGTTCCACTTAAAACTCAATCTCCTTAGATAGAGCTTTTCCTAGACATGCATTCAATCATCTCAAATACCAGTGGAAAATGCCCAAAAATTAACAACAAGAACTTGAGAACAAAAAACCACCCTTAACTCTCAAGAACACCAAAGAAAAATTCATTTTTTGATGTGAAAGATCAGACTATGCTGCAACCATAGAGCATACTTAAGTAACCTTTGGGCTCTAATACCACTGTTAGGAGATAGACTCTACCCGGATAGAGCAAATATACCAATAAAAGAAATTGAGGTAAAAAGAGACACACAAGATTTAATGTGGAAACCTTAACAAATATGGGAAAAAACCACGAGAAAGAATAGAAAACTTTCCACTATAGAAAACAAAGATTATAAGAGGAATATCTCACAATCTACACCAATGATTAATACACAAGGTTATGGGAAAGAGATTTTGGAATATATAATATATTAAGCATATGCCTCCTTATATAGCCTTAATGGAGGCTTCTAATCTCACCCACTACCGATGTGGGATAGAAAACCAACAGTTAAAAGTTTTAATGTATGGATTTAAATGATTCAGATAGATACTTACTTTTGAAAATAACTTCTCTATTATGTAAGGATAAAGTTGCATACTATTATATCTCTCCAGATCTGATATTTCGGTGGAACTCTTTGTTGTTGTATGATAGATACTTAATTGCTTCAAAACTTTAATATATCTTTTGATATTCTAAATACCACATCAAACAAGTTTCCTCCTTTATAATAAGCCAGATTGTTTTGTTTCATTTTTGTTTTTCTATTGTGATTTTTAATTTTAGTTTTTGTTTTTTAAATAAAATTGTTAATCTTTAATAATTACATTTCATATAAAACTTAAAAATAAATTATTTTTATAATTACATATCTTTTTCCATTAGGGATGTTAATGGGCAGGGTCGGGCTTGGGCTGCTTATGGCCCGGTCTAGCCCGACCCATAGCCCGTGTGGCCAGTGGCCTGGCTCGACTACGGGCTGATTGGCCTGTCATATATATATTTTTAAGAAAAAGTAAAAAAGATGTTTTTTTTTGAAGGAATAGGCGGGTCATTGGCAGGGTTGGGCCGGGCCGGCTCGTGGCTCGCCCGTGGTCAGTCCGTGGTCTGGTTAGGCCGACATGGCTAGCCTGTAGCTTTTTCAAATAGGGCCAAAATTAGGCCGAGCGGGTCGGGCCGATTTGTCATCCCTATTTTTCACTCCTTATTGTTAAGTATATTGGTCCTACCTTCTATATTCAACTACTTCTAGGGTTTAAAAGGAGTTCCTGTTGTCAGTTATACCCAGGAGAGAGTGGATGGCAAAACTTTCAACTAGATCTGAACTCTTACCATCCTCCATCTGAATACCATAACCCTCTATTTCCTTTCCAACTTTCTTCTTTCTTTGATGACCTGCAAAACAAAACATCAACATATTAAATTGGTTTCCAAAGCTTAAAATGGAGACTAATTTTCCACCATTATCTACTACCTTTAAAACAACCACTTCCCCGAATCCCCTTCCTAAACCCTCCTCCCCTTCCTAATCTTCTACAGTCCATCCTTCTTCCCCATCCCTCTCTACAACTATCCCTCCCTCTACCTCTTCCATTCCTCCCAAACTTTCTGTCCTTACCGTCAGTGACATTGCTAGAGGATCTAGGAAGACATGGAAATAAGTTATGAGAGATAACTCTGATTCTTCCTTAATTTTTAGTCCACCTGTGGAGATAGAAGGAAAGCTAATGGTGGCTCCTAGTCTAGATATTTTGCAAAAAGGAGCTAGGACATGGGAAGCTACTCTTGTTAAATTTTTTATGGACAAAAGGCCTGCTTCTCTAGTGATACAAGCATGGACTCAAAGAAACTGGAAAGGGAGAGGTCTAATAGAGGTAATGCTAATTGAGGAGGATAACTTAATATTTACCTTCTATTCAAAATTG
This sequence comes from Erythroxylum squamatum, assembly GCA_025629845.1. NCBI lineage: Eukaryota > Viridiplantae > Streptophyta > Magnoliopsida > Malpighiales > Erythroxylaceae > Erythroxylum > Erythroxylum squamatum. Next base: position 32,493,592 of record JAOTBA010000002.1, on the reverse strand, counting down.
GAAGCTCAAAAGGTAATTGAAAAAGGCCCTTGGGACATCTCTCAACTCCCTTTATTTCTTCAAAATTGGCAACCAGGCATGGAATTAGAAAAAATTAGAATGAAGAACATTCCTCTATGGGTGAATATTCACAACATTCCTTTAGAATATTGGACAACCAAGGGTTTGAGTATGCTAGCTAGTTACTTGGAGAAACCAATATGTATGGATGAAAACACTGCGTTGAGGAAAAGGGTAAGATTTGCTCGATTATGTGTGAGTATGGATATTTCTAAGTAAATGAAAGACAACATCCCTATCCTAAGGTTGGCAAATGAACACTCTCTTAGAGAGGATAAAGTTATAGTAACATACCAAAGGAAACCGTCTCTTAAAGCTCAAGGCAAAGAATGAAGACCTACGGGAAGAGTCTTCATTAGAGGTGACTATTGGGAGGTGATGGGTATGGAAAAGTATATTTCGGAAGACAACAAAGAATGTGAGGAGGCAGAATAAGTATCTGAAAATCATGAACCGGTTCAGGTTGATAATGATTCTCCTATAAATGGGGAGAGCATTCATGAGGAGAATAGCCCAGATTCAGACCAGCAGGAAGGAGCTCTTTAGAATCCATCGGGTGACCTAAATAAGTCACTAATGAATAAGGGGGAGAATGTACTGGAAACTAGTGGAATTAATCTAAGTGGAGGAGTTCTTGATCCCAAACAGAATGAACAAAGCCTACAGAAGGCTGATCTGCAGAATGGGGTTTCTCAAAAGGAGCAATTTGATTAGGTTATCTCTTGGAAAAGTAACAGGAGCAGTAGGAAAGGCCCCAAAGGGAAAAGTAATCTCTTATGACTCTAATTGTATAGAATGCCCGTGGAATAAAGAACCCTTCCAAGCTCAATGTGAAAAGGGATTTTGTTCATAAGGAAAAGCCTCTGGTTTTTGTCTTTTGGAAACTAAAATTAGAGAGGTTAATTTGAATAAACTATGTTGTTTGGGTAGCAAATGGTTGTTTCTTACATACCACCAAAGTCATGCCTATGGAAGGATTATTATTGCTTATAATGGTGAATTCTTGGAGGTGAAGGTTCTGGAATCTAGTCAGCAGTTTCTTCACACTAAGCTCCACTTCAAAATGGAAAATTCTTATGCTTTAGCTACATTTGTCTATGGTTTTAACACTGTGTTTCAAAGAACCGAACTTTGGAATTCTCTACGAAGAATTAAGGCTTCGATTAATGCTCCATGGTTAGTTAGTGGTGACTTTAACACCACTCTATTCAGATTAGAAGCGGAAGGAAATTGTAACTTACTCAACTATTCTTCTGATATGTTTGATTGTATGCAGGAGGTGGAACTTACAGATTTAAAATTTGAATGCCATAGGTTCACTTGGTCAAACAAACAAAGGTCTATTTGGCACAACAGGAAAAAGTTATATAGGGCAATGATTAATGTGGAATGGCTAAATACTTTCTCAGGAAGCTCAACAAAATTCCTAGACCTTGGAATTTCTGACCATACTCCTATAAGGATTGATAACTTGTTTACTACTACTAGAATCCATCATCCTTTCAGGTTTAACAATTTTCTGGTAAATATGGAGGGGGAAGAAGCAATAATGAAGGGTTTGGAGTGTGAGTTCTATGGGACTAAACATTACATTTGCCTCCAAAAGCTCAAGTCCATTAAACAGGAATTGAAGACCCTTAACTTAAAGAGAGGTCATAATTTCTCTAAGGAGATAGAAACAGCTAGAGATAAACTTTCAGTCATTCAGAAATTATTAGCAGATAATCCCACAGATGGTACTCTAGCCACAATTGAAAAGGAAGCCTTAAGAACTACTTACAATTGGTGGATAATCAATGTTCTTTATTGAAGCAGAGAGTTAGAGTTAATTAGATAAAGGATAGGGACAGACGCACTAAGTTCTTTTTTAATTCAGTGTTAGCTCAAAGGAATGAAAACATAATCACTTCCATTAAAACTGAAGCTGGTGAGGTTGTGTTTGGACAAGATGGAATTGCTAAGGAAGTAATGAATTTTTACAAAAACCTTCTAGGTTCAGATGTTTCCCCATCAGGATTTGGAGCTGATCTTAGGCAGTTTGTTTCAGCAAGAATTCCTGAACATAATGCTTCTTTGTTAATTAGACTAGTTACAGATAAGGAAATAGAGAGGGTTGTTTTTAATATAAACGGCTCTAAGGCACCGGGACCTGATGGTTTGAATGAGGTCTTCTACTAAAAAACTTGGAGTAGCGTGGGGGGTTATTTAAGGAGGTTGTGCATGAGTTTTTCCTAAAAGGTGTGCTGCTTAAGGAGATTAACAAGACATTCCTCTGTTTGGTCCCTAAAAACTCCAACCCAACCACTTGGAGTGAATTCAGACCTATTTTTTGTACTAATTTCCTTTATAAGATCATCGCCAAAATTTTGGCAACTAGGTTGAAGGAGGCTTTACACTTACTCATTAGCGAGAATTAAGGAGCTTTTATGAGCATCAGGGATATTGGGGATTATATTCTTCTAGTGCAAGAGTTTTTGAAAGGGTATAATCTCAGCAAAACCCCTCAAAACTGTACTATTAAAGTAGACTTACAGAAAGCTTATGATTGTGTGAATTAGAGTTTTCTGCTACAAACTATGGAGGTCATAAAATTTCCTCATAGTTTCATAAGGTGGATTTAAGAATGCATTACTACTGCTTCCTATGGAATATTGATAAGTGGGAACCCCACGGAGATGTTTAAAGGCAAAAAAGGACTTAGGCAAGGGGATCCTCTGTCCCCTTACCTATTCCTAATTTGCATGGAGGTTCTTACTCAAATGCTGAAACATAACACTTCAAAGGACTCTAGATTCATATACCATTCCAAATGTAAGAAGCTTTCTCTAACAAGCGTATATTTTGCAGATGATCTTATTCTTTTAAGCAAGGCTAATGTTCACTCAGTCTCTCTTCTAATGATTACTCTCAATTTTTTTAAGGACATGTCGAGTCTGAGTATCAATCTCCATAAAAGTTATTTCATGCTCTCCAAAAGTGCTTCTCACCTTTCTAATGCCTTGTCTCTAGCTACGGGTATGGAAATCAAAGATCCTCCTTTTCTATATTTGGGCATTCCTATCTCATCCAAGAGGCTAAGGTTTTGTGAATGTATCCCATTAATAGAAAAAATATAGAAAAGATTGGGGTCATGGACTAATAGAGCCCTATCTTATGGAGGGAAACTTCAGCTTCTGAAGTTAGTAACTTACTGGTGTTCCTACCTATTTCTCTCCAAAGGGCTTATTAAAACAATTGAAAAACTGATGAAGCAGTTTCTATGGGAGAAAGGAAACGATGAGGAAGGAATAGCAAAAGTTAGTTGGAAGAATATCTGTCAACCGAGAGAGGAAGGAGGATTAGGATTATAGTCAATTACCAAGAAAAACAGATTTCTTATGACCAAGAGGATTTCGAGAATCCTAAATGAAAAACAACCAATGTGGATCAAATGGATTCACATATATATATTAAAAGGTGAGAGTTTTTGGGCTCTAAGAATTAAAGATAGTTACTCTTGGTTCTTTAACCAAATTCTTAAAATGAGGGAAGACGTTCAGCAGTACATAACTTGTGAAATACGGGCAGGGAAAGAATTTCCTTATGGTATGACAACTAGACATAACTTGTCAAATAGGGGCAGGGGAAAGAATTTCCTTATGGTATGATAATTGGACAGAGCAAGGAGCTTTAATTCATAATCAGATAGCAAGAACTCTATTGGAGAGGTTCCCTAAGAAAACTAAGCTCTATGAAATAATTAGAAATGAAATTTAGATGTTATCATAAAATAAGATTAGACTTTTGCCCATTCCGCAATTTAGAAGCCTCGAAAAGAGAGATAATTATTTATGGAATGGGATTCTAGTTTCAGAAATAAATATAAGGGAAGCTAAAAAGTTGAGGGATGGGATAATTAATAGAGTAGGATGGTATCCCCTCATTTGGAACAAGGTTTTTAGACCTAATGCTAGTTTTCTTCTTTGGCTAGCTATGTTGAACAGATTAGCACTTTGGATAGGCTGAATTTCCTATCCTCCTCTAAGATAGGTATTCTTTGTAACCTAAAGGATGAAACTAGAGACCATCTCTTCTTCGAGTGTGTTTTCTCTAAAGAGATTTGGGCTAAAATCTTTAGATTATGTGCCCCTAGGTTTAACTATTGCAGACTCTCTGACATCCTACTAGAGTTACCTCATCTATATGTTTCTAAATATGATAGGGCTATTATAATGGTCTCAGTTGCTACATGTACTCAAGCAGTTTGGAATGAGAGGAATAACAGAAGGTTTAAAGATAAATCTAATTCTCTATTCTCTCTTATAAAACTCACTATTGCTACCATAAGGGAACAACTGATTACAAATCAGTTAAACTTGCACTATAGTAGAGGAATGACTCTCACATGGAGAATATAGTCCTCACTGTCTATTCCTAATTCATGTTACTCAAAAAAGTTTCATACAACTTGGGTTCAGTTCATAATAGTTCAAAAAAGTAATGATCTCTCATGCATAGAAATTCCTGGATTCTAGCAGATTATTCATTCGCCTACTCACGAAAAACTACTGAAGTATAGGTGGATCTGGACTCACATGTTGGAAAGGAAAGGGCTTTCTCAGATATGCTTCTTCCTTAGTCCTGTCATGCTTGAAGGAACACCGTTGTCCCACCAAATCCCTGTTATCAATATATAGTTTGTTATTTTGTGGAGATTCATATATATAAAGGATGAAATCATACATCCTCCGACTCATCACCGTAGAGCTGAACCCCTAGACCTCCAAAAGAAAGCAATGTCTGAAGAGTCGGAAAACAATATCGTTATGCCCTAATCGCTAAAAGTCATCGCGATTCTGAAATTGAGTATGTTACCTGAGTTGAGATCTTTGTGCGAAGAAAAGAGTAGAAAAAACACCGTGGAGCCACATCGCTAGCCTTGTCGTCAGAGCATCGCCTTTCACCCTCCCAAATCAAGAAACATCTGAAGATTTGAGAGAGACACATTTCGTTATATCCTAAATGTTAAACGACTTTGCTCACTAAACATCGTTCTGAACGTCACCGTTTTGTCTTAACCTAAATATATCAGTGTTTCAAGTAGGTCTATCTCATGTAGGAGAGTCCTTCTGCTTATGTAAACTTTTTTATTTTTTTATGGATTTTTTAAATTTTCAAAAAATTTTAAAAAATAGAAATAAGAGGTAAATAAGTCAAAGGCAATGTGAATGGTGCGTGTAATAAACGGCCAGTGCATGCAATGCATGCACAGACAACGAGAGAAGTCAGAGTTTCATATTTCAAACAGACAACTAAATCACCCTTTAGTTATGTGCTGTCATTTCTTTGTCCCAACTCTCATCTCCATCTTTACTCTCCCCATTTCGTTCTCTCTTCTTTTCTTCTTTTTCTCTTTGGGTGTGTTTTCTTCTTCTTTTCTTTTCTCTTCACTTTATTATTAAGTATTTAACCAGGGTCTTGGAAGCAATCATGTGTTTCTCTGCAAGTCAGCTCCTTCACCACCCTTCTCACCATGTTCTTCTTCTCCTACACTTCTCTGAGCATTGGTTTCTGCCCAAAAGGTACATTCTTTTGCTCTTCCCCTTCTCCTGATCTACACTGACAAACTAGGAATGAGCATTATGTTCAGGATTTGTGGCTCGAGTCTTCTGGGTTCTACTTGATCTTATTGTGTAGCGTAATGTGAATTTTTGGGTTCGTTTAATTTATCAAAAGAAGCTCTGCTCATCCTAAATTTTTAAGTGGGTTGATGGCTTTCGATTCCCGCTGATTTTCAGTTTGTTTTTTTAGCTCACGGTACCATATAGTGTGGAGACGGCTTCCTACTACGCTGTTTCTATGCCAAGCACTGCTAATGTAGTTCGTAATCAAAACCCTTTCTTGTTTCCCCAGTCAATGGTTGGTTAAGTCGTAGCAAAAAGGACATGATTTTGCTTGCTGTTTGAAAAATTAGGTTATTGACTTTATCAATCAATTGACGAATAGTTGTACTTGTGATAGATACGAGACATACATATGCGTTTTCCTTTATATAAGAAAGTCTTATCTGAGCTGTCCCATTCTTGGAATCTACACCAATCCTGAATAGGAAAGCGACTGCACGGGGGGAAATAAGAATTTGCATGTGGAAAAACAGGTATTCCGAGCATGGCTCGTCTTATTTCCTATTTGGGACTTTCATGGTCAATGGTACAAAAGGGAGGAGTGGGGACAAAAGAATGAAACTTGATTTTAAAATTTTTGATGCTGGCATCTTGATACTGTCCAGTAACTGATGGGTAGCTTTTAATAGAAGAGTTTTAATAGCGGTGGAGCCATCTGCAGGGGAAGCTATTGACTGTGCAGTCCATTGTGGAAGTGTTTCATCCATGTTTAGTTAAACATTTAATGGAGCACTTATTTGTGACAGATTGACAGTCTTGCTGTTGGCCTGGTGCCATTGATGTCAATAGTATTCCTATGGTGATAAGTGATAGTTCAGGGAATGGAACTCTGGTATCCTTTCCCAGAATCATTCGATTTGTCTCTCATGCAAAAAGTGGTCATATGGTAGGTGTAGAAATTAATGTCTTTTCAAAGTGAGTCATATACTTGAAGTTCAAGTAATAATACACTTCGCATTTAATTAGGTTCCTGTCTTTCTGAGAATATGTAGTTAGATAGAACTGCAAATTGTCATTGCACAAGTTCTACTGCTAGCAGGTTGTCTTACTTGCTAGCAATCTGTTCATTCAATCCTGTATAGTGTTAAGTGTACCCTTTTTCTTTTATTGTCGTTTTGTTTCAATAAATATTTTGGTCAAATTAATCCTGACTGTCAAATCTGATTTTAGACTGTTGCCAATACATGTAAAAGAGCTTCTGATTCCTAATCCAAAGGAACTCTTTAAGCTTTCTCTTTTCCACCGGGCTTCTTTTTCATTACTTGCTGTGTGCTTAGTACTTGAGTTAACAAGTACAAAAAGAGTCAACACGTTTTGCTCTGTTGAAGTTTTCAGAGTGTAGTACCTTGCCATAACCATGCAACCTGAGTTTTTCTTGGTGATGTGAACCATGCGACACGGTCTTTGGTTCTTTTAATTACCCTTCATAGCTTTTTCTTCTTGAATTTAGTTATGCATAAGTTTTGCAGCAAGAGGTGACCTGAATGTGCTCCTACTGCTGAAATCTTATTTGTAGTTTCTTAAGTTATTAATAGCTAAAGACATAGAGGATCCCTATGGCATAGTGAATAACGGTGATGTGAAATACGTAGTGCAGGGCTATCAAATAAGCGGATATACAATAACTAAGCCTTCTATACAATTTTAATTTGTGGAGTCTTTTTTGGGTGGCTGTGCATGCTGTTGTTTGAGCAGGCATTCACTAAGATTATAATTCTATGAGCTTTGTTGTTATCTTGCTTTGAAAATGATGGCAACTCGTATTTGTTTAAGTTTCCACTTCATGCTAAAATGTGTTGGAGTTGGCAGTTTAAAAACATTTCGATCTTTTACTATTGCAGTATTCTCTTGATATTAGTGAATCTTTATGGTTACTTTTGGAAATTCTATACTTGTATGCTGTGCTGCTTACGTTAAACTTTATGATGTAATATGTTTGTTTAGGTTCGAAGACTACAATTATGGAGCTGATCTTAGCTTCAAGGAGTTTGATCTCTACAACCATTGGACATAAAAGATCAAAGTTAAGGTTCTGCAGAATTTGCAGATTGATGTAATTTTGAGATTCGAAGCAGGGAGTGAAGCCAATGGTCCGTGTAGCGTAGGTTAAACGTATCAATTATTAGAAGTCATTTGCATAACTGTTTTTGCTTATTTCTTTGGCAGATAATGACTTGCCAATTTATATTTTCATTTCCCCTTCTCATTTTATGTCATTATCATATTTAATATTTATTTTCTATACCCTTCCCCTCTTTAGTCCTTCGTGCTTGCTTTCTTGATCTTGCTCATCAAATGTAATTTTGCACAACATTGCTGGTTGATACAGCTTCTCTACTAGTTAGGAGTAAGGCTGCATATTACTGGACTTTCCCTGATCCCACATATTAGCAAAATTTTTACTGAATTGTTGTTATTGTTGGTTGAAGCAAAGTTAGTTTTATTGGTTTCGTGAAGCTGCAGTTGAAGCTACTTGTCGATGGGGCTTGCCAAATAGTACATACCTATAATATTAGGGCAGTACAATGATGATGCATTAGTCTTAACTAATAGCTTTTCAATTAAAGCTTATGTCTAACCTTTGTGAACATTGGATAAGAATAATTGTAAGTTTGTGTTCTTAAATATTTTGTATGCTTGGCAACCTTATGGTATACTATTTAGTTTTGATCTTATTAGTTAAGTGTTATATCTATTTTGTTGCACATATTTCAATGAATCATTTCTTCAAACGGCTTAAAGGATGAATATCTATATAGAAGATGATTAATTTATTAAACTAGCAAGAACAATGTAAATAATCTAGATAAGAAAAATCAATTAACTCATACGTTAAGATTACGAGGTTTGTTTATATGAAATTTCAATTATAAACAAAGATTGATTTTCTATGTTGAAATAATAATTATCTATGTGTTTACTTGAAGTATGTAAGTACATCTAATTGGATAACTACCTTCTCTGTATGGCATAAATTTAACTTAATCAAATTTATTAAGCATAGTTAATATATTTAGTTATCATAATAGTCTATGATACTTTTATTATCTAGTTATGAAGTATTTATTCTCTCAATGAATGGATAATACTTCTCCTTCAATTCTTCGTATAATCTTTAAGATTGAATCTATGCTGATCCAATATAAACTCAATAATTAAGAGTAAAGAAAATAAATTTGATCACTTGATAATCAAATCGTGTATTGATAATTGAAAGATCCCCATAATCTACATTTCTAACCCTAATTAGGGTTTCTAGTCACTAAACATAATGAATGCAAAGTACAAATAATCCAATCTCAACAAAAGGAAAAGATTAAAAGAAAGGAATAAGAGAAGTTGTCACTTGCTCCTCAATCTTGCTTCGAATCCTCCTTTGAATGATAAGAAATATTAAAATTATGAAAACAATATTAAGGTGGATGTCAAAATCCTTCCAAATGTCCCCAACATTAATCCTAGTGAGAGTTTTTATAATTAGGCTTGTAAAAGTAAAGTCCTAGGCTAGTTAAACTTGAGAAATAATACATCCTCATAACTTCTACACGAGAACCACTATCATACCAGTATTTTCTATAACTTTTTCTATAAAATAGTAATAAGTTTAGTGTTGTTCCACTCTGACATCGATCTTATTTTGTTTATCAACCTTTTGAAGCTCACGAAAGATAGGCACTTGTCTCAATAAGTTCGGTTCCTCTTATGCCTTTTTTCTATTAACTTCTCCATTTTTGACATTTTTGAGCTAGATTAGTTTCTAATGTCTTCTATAAAATTGTTTTTTGTTTTCTTATTTTTCAAATGACTCCAATATCTCCTCAATTGGACAACGGTGGAGAAAGTTGCATCCACTTTCATGTTTTCTCCTCAAGCTCATCACCTACAAGATAATGAATTAAACATAAGAAAATATCAAATGATCCATATAAAACATACTATAAAAGTGTCGAATACCAATTAATTTAATCCTAAGTAACATGTAAAATATAGAACTAACAAATTCCCGCAACTTATTACTTTTCATCAAGAAATCAATAACAAACAAACCTTAACCACTAACCTAGACTAAATTAAAATAAGAACAATTACACTTTTGTAGGTATATAATGATATTTAGCATATATCATAAGCCTTTAAACCTCTGGGTTTCTATAGTAAAGTAGTTATAGTTTCTTAAGAGTTTACTTAAATATTGCCTACAAATAGTGATTTGAACTCATTAGTTAGCTTTATACTTTATAGTTAACAACATAAGATATATAATTTCAAGTCTCAATTGAATTGCAAAAACTTAACATATAATATTTCATAAAAAAATAACTATACAAACATGACAATACAAATACCATTCTACCTCCTTCATTAAACTCAAACACTTCAATTTGACATGTCCTAAAAAATATCACTCACTCATACAAGTATTTGAAGTTTTTATAAAAATAATCTAATCTCCACTACTTATATAGATAAGTGTAAGCAAAATCAAAAGGAATTTGAAAAGATTATAATGGGCCAAAGAGTTAAGTAGGCTAACTAAGGAAAGGAAAAAGGAGACAAAGAAATATTAATAGATTAGTAACAAATAAATCAAGAGAAACTTGAATCCTCACATAAGTAACTCCTCATATTCTTAGAACCACCCTATTTCTTTCATTATCTTCAAGCATAAGTATCCATGCCAATCAATTTTTAATACTTTATTTTCTTGTTTCTTTTCACGTTTTTTACTTTTAAAACTATTTTAACTTTTTTAATTGGCATGAGATTCCCTTTTTATATTGCCTCTTTCATACCCTTTGTAATTTCCCCCCACATTTATTTCATTGTATCCCAATCCTAAAAATATCAAAACATCAATAAAAGCTTTACTAACCATGAATTGTAGAGTAAATATTTGTTATTTATTTAGGCGCAATATTCTTTAGGAAAAGGTTACCAAGAAAAAGCTTAAATTCATATAAAACTAAAAGGGGCTTATAAAAGGTAGACTATTTGGCTCAAACTTAAATTCTAAGTACTTTTTTTAATCATTTTAACGTTTGAACCTATCTTACATTTAATCTCAAAAAGATGAAATTCAAATTCTAAAAATTCAAAGTTAAAAAGCATATCCACGTAAGAAAGAAAATTTTATATGAAAGCCCAATTCCTTATCAGATCTCTCACATCAAATCAAAGCGCAATCACTTAAAATTTTTAACTTTCTAGTATTCATAAAGTCAAGATTATATAGCAATCACTTAATCATATTATACATATAATTTTAACAGTCAATCTCAAGTAAAAATCATGCAAAAACTCATACCATTAACTAAAGTATATTAACTATATTTAAATAAACAATTAAAAATAAAGATAAAACATAATTTTTAATCTAAAACATATAAATCACATGAACTATTCCCATAAACTAAAAATTTAGATTATCTTGAATTCATCCTCTCATGCTTAATAATTATAATGCACTCAATGTCAAAAAAGTAAGATAATGAAAGCAATCATGCAAGATAATAAGGTAGAGAAAACTCCCTTTCTAGCCATGCCTAGTTGGTAGGGTAGGATTCATGAAAGTCCATCACAAAAATACTTACAAAAGAAATTAAACTAAATATTAGCAAGAATAAAAAATTAAAAAAATAAAATAAAATAGGATTAACATGTTGGATTACCTCCAGACAAGCATTTACTAAGATTAGCCGTTGAAAGAAATTGTGTAAATTTCATCCATACTACCACTTTAGAAGTAATTCTTCAATCTTTGTCCATTGATCATAAATGACTTTCCATATGTACCTTCAAATTCAATTGCACTATAGGTTTGTACCTCATTGTAACAAATGGTTTAAACCATCTAAACTTCAATTTCTTTGGAAATAATTTAAAATAAGAATTAAAAAGCAAATATTTTGTCCCATTTTAAATTCTCTTCTCAAGATATTTTTATCATGAAATATGCCTTGGATCGCTCCTCGTAGACTTAAGCATGCTCTAAAGAATCTTTTCAAAACTCATTGATTTCATTTAGTTGGAGAAGCCTTTTCTTACTAGCTAAATTAAAGTCAAAATTGAGTTTCTTTAGTATCCACAAAACCTTATAGTTAATCTCAACCAGGAGGTAGCAAAACTTGCCAAATAGTAATCAGGGACATGCCAAGGGAGTCTTAAAAGTTGTGCTATAAGTCTAAAGATCATCATCAAGTTTCAATGCCCAATCCCTCCTAGAAATATTAATCATTTTCTCCAAAACCTACTTAAGCTCGTAATTATATACCTCAAATTAGCTACTTGTTTGAGGATGAAAAGTGGTTGAAGTTCTAAAAATGCACCATTCTTCTTCAAAAGTGAAGTTAACCTATAATTATAGAAGTTAATACCATTGTCACTAATGATAACTCAAGGGACACCAAAACGAGATAAGATGTTCCTTTTCATGAATTTCACTATACTGGCATCGATATTGTTGTCAAAACTATTGCCTCCATCCAATTTGAAATATAATCAACTTTTACTAGGATGTAGGTATTTTCATATAAAGAGGGATATGATCCCATAAGATCTATGTCCTATACATCAAATACCTTTACTTTTAGAATCATACCCTAAGGCATCTCAATATTTCCTATACATTGGAATTGGTTATATGTTAATGCAAAGTTCCTAAAATCTAAAAACAATGTAGGTCAATAAAACTCAAATTGTAAAACTTAGTAGCAATCTTGATAACACCATGATGTCTACCATAAGGGGATGAGTGATACTAATGTAAAATATATCTCATCTCCTCTTCAGGTGCATACCTTTATATAATCCCATTGGAACATCTTTTGAATATAAGGGGATCTTTCCAATAGAAAAATTTAACTTTGTAGAGAAATTTAATCCTCTAGTGGTAAGGGAGATCTATTGGGACAATTCTCCAAATAAGGAAATCATAAAATTAACAAACCAAGGGTCTTTATTTTGATGAACAACTTAAAGCTTCTTAGTGATAAATTTATTAGTGATGTGCTCCTCATCCACATGGTCTCCTTGCTCTAGTCTTGACAATTGATATGTTACTAAGTGCTTTAACCCTTTCTTGTCTAAAATTTCCAAGTTAAATCCCTGAATTAACTTTGACTTAACATCTTTTTTAGACAATAGATATTTCAACATTGAATGGTCAATATAGACAATCACTTTAGAGTTAACAAGATGAGATCTAACCTTAAAAAACACAATAACAAAAAATTCTTTCTCAATGGTAACATAATTAATTTGTGCATCATTAAGAACTTAACATAATATAGAGCAAAAAGATTCTTATCCTATTTTTTCCTTAAAACAAATCAAAATGTATGGAAACTAAGACCACACATCAACTCAAAGGGGAGCTTATGGTTGGGTATAACCATGATAGAAGCCGAAGTTAGCTCCTTCTTCAACCTATTAAAAGCAATAAGACTTTCTTTAATAAATTAAAAAATGAGCATGTTTTTGTAGTAACTGACATAGATGTTAAGTAATTTTAGAAAATTCCTTTATAAAACACTAACAAAATCTAGTGTGTCCAAGAAAACTTTTGACTAAACGAAATAAAGTCTGGCATGGAAATATTTTTTTAACTTCCACTTCAAATTTATCCACCTTAATCCTTTGTCTGGAGATCATATTCCCTAACACATAGTTGGCAGCTAGGAAGGATCGCTAGACTAGTAGCCAGACTAATCATTCATGTGTAATGATGATGAAAGATGACTGGAGGAACTCGTAAACGAGAGTCTAGAGTCAATCTAAATGGAACCTGGAATACTAGACATGCTACTCTTAACAAAGGAATGTAACTAAAGGGATCCGAGGAAGTAGAATTAATACAATGAATTTAAAAGCATCAAACCTCTCTTGTTCGGAAGAATTGAAACACATCGGAATGGTACCAGTCGTACTTAATAATAGAAGGATTTGGCAGAAATATTTAAAATTATTCCTCCTAAAAAGATTATTCCAAAATAAATAGGCAATAGATATGAGAGGTGCTCTAGCGGCAAGGTAGAAATGGAGCCTGGTGCCTGGTCTGATCCTATTTCTTAGTGTTTCCTCACATACCCATTATATCTTATTATGACGTTGGCTTGGGAGGATAGCAAGAACTCAGAGCCTTCACATCCACCCTTTTCAATGAAACATCTTAGAGCTAGTAGGTTACCTCGCCTCCCAATCTTGTTCTTGTCTTTTTGATTCTCTCATATTATTAGTCCCCTTTTTGGATTTTGTTAGACTTGTATGTGTTAAGCATAGGAAAAAAGGATCCCCCTTATTGAAAGAATTAGAGTTCTAGTTTTTACTTTTTCTTCTGAAGTCATATTGGAATTTATGCCTTCTGGTATCCTTGCTATCGCAGACCCATTCTTTCTTATACTATGAAATGTCATTTTTCTCAATTAAATACTAAATTGTTATCTTCATATTATTACAACATATGCTTTAGATTAAGCAAGCAAACATCAAAACAAGACTAAAAAAATAAAAAAATCATCTATAAATATCTTGATTATTTACTTTTTCATATTGGAGAAAATAGTTCTCATACAATGTTGGAAAATGGATGTAGTTGCACAATCTAAAGGGCATCACGAATGTGCCCATAATGACATATAAAAGTTGTCTTCTCTTAATCTTTATATGCCACTGGGAATTGGTTGTATCCTAAGTTTCCATAAAGGAAACAATAAAATTTATGCTCTGCCAATCTTTCCAACATATTGCCAATGAATGGTTGAGGGAAGTGATATTTTCGAGTGGTAGCATTTAATTTTTTGTAATTAAAGCACACCCTCTACCTAGCGATAATCCTAGTGGGATCGACTCATCCTTCTCATTAGTTACTAGGGTTATGCCTTCTTTTTTTAGTACTACTGCATATAACTCCCCTAGAACTATTAGAAACAATTTATACGACTCTTGCGTTTAAAATTTTACTTACCTCATAGCGCATAACTTGCTTTATATTTGAATTGAGTCATTACTGATTCTCTATACTACTCATTTGGTTATCCTTATAAGGATTTGATGGGAGCATAAATATAAGCTAAACCCTATAAATATCATATTTGTTCCATGCAATCACCGTCTTTTGCTCTCTTATAAAATTAAACAACTTAGTTTCCTATACATACTCAAAAAAGAAGAAAAAACATGACAGGTATACCTTCTCTTAGGTATGCATAGTATAAATGAGGAGGCAAAAATTTAAGTTAGATTGTAGGTGTTTTTTGCATAGATGGTAGGGGTTTAGGCTTTCCAGCTCTGAACTCCTTAAAAACTTAAGAAACTTAGGAACCATAGTCCTCTCCATTCAACCTAAAAGCATAATCCATAATGTTGGACTCTTCCTCCTTATTAACAACTCCTAAGGCTAAACATGCTTGCTTCCAAGGGGTCTGTATATGTAACTCTAAGCAAGGTAGCATATACAATAGAGTCAATATTATCAATCTTATAACATGTATCATCAAAAGTAGGCTCTTTTAAGAATTTGAATATGGTTAACTCCTCCTTTTTATCCTCCAATCTTAGTATTAACTTATTGTCATTTACATCAATTATCACACTTTCAATAGCCAAAAATGGTCTTCCTTAGATGATAAGAACCCCAATATTATACTCTATGTCCCTAACTAAAAAATTAGCAGGAAATATGAATAGTTCTACTTAAACAACTAAACAATTAGGTTTTCTATTACCCTAATTGATTATCTAATGGATCAATTCACTAGCTAGAGTGATATTATAGTAGGCTTAAGTTTCTTAATTACAAGTTTACTGAAAAGAGACAAAGGCATATAGCACCGAAATCACATAAACAATTATAATTAACAGAATTACCAAAATGGCAAGGAATCACAAAAATCCATCGATCCTTTAACTTCAGAGTTAATTTATTTTGCATGATCTCACTACACTTGTCAGTTAAAGGCATTATAACATAATATTTAAGTTTGTTTTTATTGTAGACAATTTTTTTCAAAAACTTCACATGAAATATCATTTGAACTAATGCTTCAATGAAGAGTATGTTGATATGAAAATTTTTTAAACTTCTTATAGTTATCTTCATCTTTCCTCTTGTTTAACCTTTAAGGGTACAAAATGGTTGACACATAAGATTTAAAAAAAGGTATAGGTGTCTTCTTAAGATTGACAATTGTTAAAAGTAAAACTGACACCAATTTTACCATTATTTTTCTCCGAATCTAAATAAACACTAGCAGGTTGGATTGGTGTTAGTCTACTTTTGTTTCCTCTATTTACTTCTTCTTCCTCAGGTTTTTTTCAATGTTTACATTTTCTTCTTTCCACTGGCAATAATGTGGAAATTTTCTCACTTTTTAAGTTAATGGAACCCAACTAATCTATAGGGTTCACCTTTTCACTAACAGGAGGTTATTCTTGAACTCTTTCGGTTCCTTTCTTATCCAATTAGGTAACTTGTATTTTTAAATTACAAATGGATGCATTGTTTGATTATACCACCTTTTTAAGTTTCACCTATTTATCTGATTTTTCTAACTTTGTGTTCACATAAGATATAAACTTCTTGAGCATCTCTTTTATAGTGTTGCCATATGACAACAAGGACTATGGAAACTAAGGTTTCTTTAGGAACCTAAGTGGTCTTATAGATATGCCTACTCTAACTCCCAACTCTTTCTTTTTAGAGATTTAGATGATTTATCAATTATAGGAAAATGATTCATTCAAAATTTTCTATCTTTTATTGGTAGCTTGTAATTTGCCTCTTTATTAAGGCTGGCTTAACATTTATGCATATATGGGGTATGGACCCAACACAAGTATCTTCACCTAATTCCAGAGGCCAACTATATATAATCCTAAAACTACTTAAAACCTTGTAACAGGGTGCTTGATTTTCCCTTTACCATTTTGGTTCATGAATTTCATTCCAAATTTTTAATAATTTGCTTGACCTCTTTAGTAATTTTTGTATATCTGGTCCCTTACATAACTATGTCAACCAAAGTCTAACATATTAGTATAAGGTCATCATAAAAGGATTCATAATTAGCCATAATAAATACTAGTGATATGAGCATTGCTAGGTAGAGCTTAATATCTTTCCCATGCTTTATAAAATGCTTACCCTTATTTTTGTGCAAAGCTTTAAATATGCTTCCTTAACTTAGTGATCTTATATAGAGAGAAAAATCTCAGTATGAAGGCATCATACATTTGATTACAATCTTAAAAAAATTCACATTAATAGATAGTAGCTAGGTTCTTACTTGCGCTCTTATGCAATATGGAAAGTACTTCATCTAAAGCTCATCTTTTGTAAGGCCATTTTGTAGAAGCGTCTAAATAACTAAATAGAATTCCTTTATGAATGCGATTGTGTCTTCCCAGGTAATCCATTAAAGGTTAGAAGTAGGTGGACATGTACTTACTTCAACTTATAGTTCCTCACCTTTTGACTCAATATAATACATGCGAGACTCACACTGATTATAGGTAATTAGATGTCCCCCATATTCATCCTTTGTGGTTACTGCTACTCGATATCTACAATAATATTATCTTGATTGGCAGTCATCACTTCTCTTTTGTCTCACTTTATTTTATCTACAGGTTTGTTTGATTTTAGGATCAAATTAAAATAAAGCGTCAAAGTTTTCACTCCTAGATCTCCTATCTTGCATCAACTACCTAAAAAATGAAAAATATCAAAAGAAAAAGAAAAGGAAAATAAAAAAGAATAAAAGACTAATATTAACAAAATAGCAATTATGTGTTCCATAACAATGGCGCTAAAAACTTGACCAAACTAATTTTGCAAGCATATAGAGTCAATTATACCAAGTAGTTAACATTGGAGAAAACCATAACAAAGGTTTTGTATCCATCAAACATAATGAAAACAAACATAAAAATCTCAACTTAAAGAAAATAATAAAAGAAGTTATTGTTAGATATTTTTAAGTTACTGTGTTAGATATTTTTAAGTTACTATTTTGTTTTGTCCTAGTCTTCAGTGGCATTTGTTTTCAGTTGGAGTTAAACTAGGAGATAGTTAGTCATGAGGCATGGTCCTTTTATCTCGGTTTTTTTCGTTGATGTAATGGCCTATAAAAGGCATTGTTTTTGCTGAATAATAGTGCAGTTTTTTATCAGCTCACTCAACAGTGGTATCAGAGCCATACACCTGTGAGGGACAGACAACTAGCAGCAGCAATGTGAAAGCTTATGGCTTCTGAAAACTTTGTGCAGCCAGTCATTCCCCGGTTTGATGGTCATTATGATCACTGGTGCATGTTAATGGAATTTTTTTTGCACTCAAAGGAATATTGGCAAGTGGTTTATGATGGCATACCAGAACCAGTAGCAGGCACTGTAGTGTCAGATGTAGAGATTGAGACAATGAAGTTAAAGGACTTGAAGGCAAAAAATTATCTTTTCCAAGCCATTGATCGCACAATCTTGGAAACAATTCTTCAGAAAGACACTTCAAAGCAGATTTGGGACTCCATGAAGAAGAAGTATCACGGAAATGTGAGGGCAAAGCGGGCACTGCTTCAAAATCTCCGTGGTGAATTCGAGACTTTGCGCATGAAGTCTGGTGAGTCTGTTACCGACTATTTTTCAAGAACGATGGCAATCGCAAACAAGATGCGTATTCATGGGGACAAGTTAGAGGATGTTGCTATTGTTGAAAAGATCCGTCGATCTATGCTGCCAAAATATAACTTCATTATTTGCTCCATTGAAGAATCAAAGGATCTTGACACTCTCTCCATTGATGAGCTACAAAATTCCTTGCTAGTTCATGAGCAAAAATTAATCCAGCAAGACAATGAGGAGCAAGCTTTGCAAGTAACTACCAACAATGATAGAAGCAAGTCGAAGGGTAGAGATTCCACTGACAAAGCCGGTGGAGGGAGTCCATGGAGAAATGATCGAGGCCATCGTTCAAATGACAAAAAACACAAGTCTGCAGGCAAAGATAAAGCTAATATTGAATGCTTAAGGTGCCACAGGTATGGTCATTACCAATCTGAATGCCGCACAAATTTAAATAAGAAACGTGGAGAAAAGTCTAATTTTGTAGAAGCAATTGAAAAGGAGGAGGAGATATCCTTGTTAATGGTATGCCATGCGAAAGAAGAAACAAATAAGAATCTGTGGTATCTTGACACTGGTTGCAGCAATCATATGAGCGGAGATAAGATGTCTTTCTCCACTCTTGATGAATCCTATCGAGATACGGTGAAGTTTGGTGACTGCTCTAAAGTCTCGGTTATGGGAAAAGGGTAGGTAACTATTCAAACTAAAGGAAACTCTACTCAAATAATCTCCAATATGTCCTTTTTGTTCTAGATTTGAAGACCAATTTGCTAAGTATTGGCCAGCTGCAAGAGAAGGGCTATGGAATTATCATTAAAAATGGAGTATGCAGAATCCAAGATGATAAACTGGGTTGATTGCTAACGTCAACATGACTGAAAATAGAATGTTTCCGTTGTATCTCCAAAAAGTTAGTCCTTGTTTCTTTACTGCAAAAGTGTCCAACCCAGCATGGTTGTGGCATTATCGGTATGGACATGTGAATTTTGGAGGACTAAAAACTCTGCAACAGAAGGAGATGGTGGCTGGACTTCCCAAATTTAATTGTCCTGCATAATTCTGTGAAGATTGTGTTGTTGGGAAGCAACCTCGTAACAGCTTTCAAACTAGAGGATCTCGAAGAGGCAAACAACGACTAGAACTGGTCTATTATGATCTGTGTGGTCCCATAAATCCAAAATCCAACGTAGGTAAACGTTATTTCATGACGTTCATTGATGACTTTAGTCGAAAAACATGGGTTTACTTATTGCAGGACAAATCTGAAGCTTTTGCAGCCTTTAAAAGCTTCACGGCTGTCGTTGAAAATGAAGCTGAAAGTTCAATAAAAATTATACGCAGTGACCGAGGTGGAGAGTATAATTCACAAGATTTTGTAGATTTTTGTGAATTGCATGGCATTAAAAGACAACTTACAGCAACCTACTTTCCTCAACAAAATGGTATCAACGAAAGGAAAAATCGTACCATCTTGAATATGGTGCGGACTCTCTTAAAGAGAAGCAATGTTTCGAAGAATTTCTGGCCTGAAGCAGTACAATGGAGCATTCATGTTTTGAATAGAAGCCCAACGTATGCTGTTCAAAACATCACACCAGAAGAGGCTTGGAGTGGACACAAACCGAATGTTGATCATTTCAGAATTTTTAGCTACATCAGCTTCGCTCACATTCCAGATTAGAGGAGAACTAAGCTTGAAGATAAAGCTGGAAAATGTATTTTTCTTGGTGTCAGCGAGCAGTTAAAAGCTTACAAGCTTTATGATCCTAACACAAAGAAAGTCATTATCAGTCGTGACGTGGTGTTTGATGAAGAAAATTCCTGGACATGGGAAGATAAATCAGCTGGAACAATCCTGGCAGAATTTAATGAGAAGGAGGACCATTCTCAACCTGCAACCACACTACTAAAGATTGTCCAAGCAGCCCACAAACCGAATGCCCAGTTCAACAAATTGAGGAAGAACGACCTCGATCGCAGCGGAACAAAAGGAGACCAGCATGGATGGAAGACTATAAAGTAACAGGAATTGATCAAAGTGAAGATCTTTTGACTCACTTTGCCTTATTTTTAGATTGTGACCCCATTTCATTTCAAGAAGCTGCCAAGGAGTCTAAGTAGCAAAGAGCTATGGATGAGGAAATCACTGCCATTGAACGAAACAATACGTGGGAACTGGTTGATCTACCTAGAGCACAAAAGACGATTGGGGTGAAATGGATTTACAAGACAAAATTGAAAGAAAATGGCGATATTGACAGATACAAGGCACGCTTGGTGGTTAAGGGATACAAGCAGCAATTTGGAGTGGATTACAAGGAAGTTTTTGCACCAGTGGCCAAACTTGATACAATCCGTTTGGTGGTGGCACTGGCAGCACAAAGCTCCTGGAAAATTTTCCAGATGGATGTAAAATCAGCATTTCTTCATGGGGACCTACAAGAACAGGTATTTGTTGATCAACCCCCTTGATATGTGAAACGTGGATGTGAGCATATGGTGTATATGTTGGACCCCGTCTCCGAGGCCCAACATTCTGACCCACACAAGCATAGAAGACCCAAACCGACAATACTACTGACCACAAATAGGGGAAACCTCCAATAGAGAATTTGGATTGGCTTTTTAAGAAAATTTTGCTCCCTCTGATCTAACGATTCTAACGCCACTGAAAACGCTCAATTTGGGTTAGAAATGAAGAAGTTATGGTTAAAATACTATCTTAAAGAAAACAGTGA
>JAOTBA010000002.1:32430556-32446174 GCA_025629845.1 Erythroxylum squamatum | reverse complement strand
TGCTTTCGTCTGCTTTTCTGTTTGTCTCCTTTTTGTACTTCGCTCTCTTCCGTCTGTATTTTACTTCCGATATCTTCTGTCTGCTTTTTATTTGTCTCCTTTTTGTTCGTCATCAAAATTATTAATCGTAAAGTCATTTTGACTTAACAACATCCACATGACCACCTCAAGACCATACTCCTATCAGCCCCATTATAACACCTGAAAACATACCTCACATCGATGTCCCTACTCTAGAAACAACCCATATTAGTCCTTCTTTACGCCGTTCCTCTCGAGAAACTCACCCACTAAATAAATTCAAAGACGACCATTGTTGTAATGTTCAAACTTCTTCATCCACAAGTACAATACTCCCTTTAGATAATTTTGTATCTTATGACAAATTCTCTTATCCACATTTTTCATTTCTCAGTTCTCTATCTTCTGTTTGTAGAACCCACCACTTTTTCACAAGCTATGCAGGTTCCTGAATGGCGAAATGCAATGAATACTGAACTTGATGCACGAGAAAATGCTAACACTTGGTCTCTTATTCCCTTACCACCTCACCGAAAACCCATCGGTTACAACTAGGTCTACAAGATAAAGCGACAATCTGATAGAAGTATTGAATGCTATAAAGCACGATTAGTTGCAAAAGGATACACCCAAATTGAAGGCATTGATTACCTCAAATTTTTTGCCCCTATCACCAAATTAGTAACTGTTCAAACATTGTTAGTTGTTGCCACCATCGAGAATTGGTCATTACATCAGTTTGACATACAAAAATGCCTTTTTTAATAGTGATTTACATGAGAATGTCTATATGCTCTTACCACCTGGTCATCCTCGAAAGGAAAAGAAAGATCTAGTTTGCAAACTAGATCGTCAACTTGGCCCTAACCTTTTGAATTAATTCTTTCTCCATTAAAGTGCTAAAATAAGGCACATAAACAAAGTATAAGTCAATAATAAATCATATAAAAATAATCCAAACACAAGTAAAATAATTTCAAAATCATGCTAAAAACTTAACCTAATTACGCCCATCACAATGCATACACGATAATTATAATAACATTCTTATAAGTATGATTTCTTTAATTATTAAATCCTTATACATTGCACATACAATCATATTAAACAACAAAAAATTAAAATACAGTTGAGAGCAATTTAAAATTTAAAAATTATTATTAATTATTATATTATTATAATAATTACAAAATTTGAATTTATCCATCAGATAAAAAAGGATAGGGACATTTTTTTATAGAAAAATCTAAATAAAAAGTTATGCCTTCTTGCTTAAATATATTATTGAAAATGTATTGTATTTCACTTTGTTTTAGTAATTTATGATGAATTATATGTTAAGAAAATTATAATGAATATATATAATAAGTGTGAAGAAACCCTTTAACATTGAAAGTTTTATTGATGAGATGGTCTTCAAGATTGCAATAACAGAAGATCAATTATATCCATTTTGTAACCATTGTCAAAACTTGAGCAACCTCTACTCACATTTACAAGTCCAGAAACACGTACAATTGATGCACTACCAAGTCTATCATTAGCTCAAGCAAGCTTCTGGGACATTTTAAAAAAAAAAAAAAAAGAGCTTGTTAACCAAACATTTGGATACGAACTTGGCAAGTAGTCATCATAAAACGATAGTAACAAGCGTGTAGCCGAGTAAAATAATTCATACGGGTTGTATTTGACAGGGTATTTCATTTTATGAACAGGACATAATGTAAAACCCTGTGAAAGGATACATGACCATCGAGTCTATGTCATAGGACATAACGGGTCTGGTTCAGGGAAAGGTGAGATTAGAGTCATTAGACTGTAGAAGACACTGTGGCACCAAAACAGGCCCCCTGAAAAGTATGAAAGCCGTCTGAGGCTAAAGATAATATTAGGATTGGAAGATGGGTTAACATAAAGATACGTCCAGAACTAACCACTTGCCTATTCATATGATCTGATTGTTTTTATTTATATTTTAATTTTTAAAATTTAGTAAAAAAATTTATTTCAATTTTTAGTTTTTATTTTAATTTCTTCCAATTTTTAAAATTTATGAAGACTATAATAAGTAGTTTTATTTTTGTTTCTTTTTTTATAATATGATTTACTATTAATTAAATATATATTATTTAATTTTTAATACATAAATTGTTAATAAAAATTATAATAATTTAATTTAATATTATATATTTAATAATTAAAATTAGTTAATAAAAAAGAAAAAGGAGAAGTATGGTTTTACTTCTATTTTTTGTTGTTGCAGTTATTAGCTATTAGTTTTTAATTTGTTTTTGTTTTTCTTTCAGATAAAAATAAGACCTTGTTTAGTTATTAATATTAATATAGTTATATTTTTATTATCAATAATAATTACATATTAGATAAAACCTAAAGATAAATTATTTTTAATTAATTAGATTTATTTAATCTCTACCTAATATTTAATAATAAATTGTCAATAAAATTATTTTATTTTAGTAATTAAATAATTTTAAAATAATATCTTAGTTATAAATTAATATTTATTTAAATATATTTTTATTATTAAATCAAAGCTTTATTTGACATTTATATATTTTGAAGATATTTTAAATTTAATTATATTTATTAATGATTATTAACTTACTTTAATAACAAAATAAAATGAAATTATTCGTAATTTTAATTAATTAAGTATAATATAATATAATAGTAAATTATTCATAATTCTTATTGATAATTAATATATATTTAGTTGATATTAAATCAAAGTATAAAAAATGAATAGAAACAAAAATGACTTTTTGTGATTTTCATAAATTTTGAAAACTGTAAAAAAATAAATAAAAATAAAAATTCAAACAAACATATTTTTTTACTAAATTTAAAAAACATAAAATAAAAATAAATAGGAAAAAATAGGTCATTTGCTTAGAGTAACAAACGAAAAGTTAAAGATATCAAAAGGATACGTCTCACAAAACATATCCCCAATACACATGTTATAACCTCAGCTGCTCAAATCATGCTTTTGAAATGATAACCTTATTAATTGGTCACCTGTTAATCTTAGAAGAGATGCATAAAGTTGATTTCATCCCTTAGAGATCTTGCTCAGAACTTAGGGATTTGGCCATTGAATATAAAAAAAAAACGAGAGGTAGAAAGAGAAAGAGGCTGATTCCGTATTGATTGGATCAATGTTTAAGCAACCTTCTTATTTTGATATGGTTGATTGAGCTTATATTTTCACATTATAATATGGATAACCTAACCTTGTTTGGTTACAGATCACCAAAACCTAACTCGTTTCATACATCATCTTTGTTAATAAATTCAGTTTAGTCGTAAAGACATTTCACTACGTTGTAAGAAAACTGAATACCGTCATAAGATTGGGCACGTGATGAATTGACTAGGGATACATTCTGCTTCTGTATTATTAATTGTCTGAGGAGGACGCCTATGTAGGCTTGGGAGTTGGGACAGAACCAAAATTTTAAATAATGTCTTTTTGTGACAATTATACGCCATATCCATCGTACTTCTATTTCTTTGTAATCATGATTAGAAAGTGGCCGACTGGGACCCTAATTTCTTTAGTTTAATGCAGGCGAAAGTTTAAAATAATATCTAATGTTTTAAAAATCGGATAAGAAGTTACGTTTTAAGGTTTAAAAGATTCAACCGGCATGAAATAATTATAAAACTGGCTAAAGATTAAATAAAATTAAAAAAATTAAAATATAATTAAAAAAGATCGTTCCTATAACTCGTCGAATAATTTGAATTTTAATTAAGAAAAGAAATTCTTAAATAAAAATTAATTGATTTATTTTAGTTTATAAAAACTTATTAATTAATAAAAATTAACCGATTAATTAATAAATCGATCAGTTTGTAACAACAAGAGTTGTTAAATTAAATTAAATCGATAAATTAAAAATCAAACCAAAAAGTTAGATAGTTTAAAATTTTTACAATTAAATTGGTGAACTGGTTGAATTTTTTAATTATTGGCTACCAATTATAAAGTTGGAATAAGTTAACTTCTTGTATTATTCAATTTGACGTGTTTTACTAAATTGTGGCTTATTATGTTCATGATTATAATTTTCCAAATATATTTTTATTAAATTTGACTTAAATTATTAACTGTATATTGCCGACGTAAGTTTCCAGTTTCCTTAAAAGATGAAATTGATAAGGTTGCCCGAAGTGAGGTTTAAACAACCCTAATATAATAAATCCTTTATACTGAAGGACAAGAAACATTCCAAATCAATCAAAATTTGCCGTTATGTTTAATACAGATGTAGATATCATAGTGAAGCCAAGGGGTCATGTCCTGTCTTTGGTCACTGTTTCCTCTACTAGTACATTATGCTCTTTAGCAATCTTGATTCACGTGAAATACTCTCTACCATAAATAATGTTCCAATCTTGTTTCAATCAATTTATTCATATATTTACATGAATTTCATATAAATATATAGAAAAAATTTAGTAGAACGAAGTAAAAATTGGTTTATAGGAACAGAAAATCTGTCTCATCTTTATTGGCTAAGTCTCTATTTAGTTGGGCTTATACCGGTAGAACTTTTATCAGTAAAACTTTTTTCTGTAGAACTTTTTTAAGAAAAACTTTTCTAAAAAATTAGTTTACTGTTTGGCTGTCGTTATTTTTCTAAAGTAATTTAACACACGTTTAAGCATTTCTACTTGCTGATGAATCCTGAAGTCTTCCTTGCACGTAGTGGTTGAAACCCTAAGCTATCATTGTTTTACTTTCGCAAGTATGTAGCAATTATTTAACGGCAATTTAGCAATCATCTCTAAACCATCGCTAGAAGCTTAACAAATTTCAAATAAAAAATGTATTTATCTCTAAGAGGACTCATCCCTAACGTGAATTAGCTCTTTTAATTCAACAGCTCAGTTTGGACAGCTCTATCCGAATCATGATGATAAAGCCGACATTATAGACATCCGTTTGAGAATTTTTCAGCTGCTTCATGTGCACAATGGCCAAGACCTTAAGCCTTCAAAGTCCTTTGGCATAAATTTGGCTGATCTAAGCATTTTTGTCTTAAAGAATGACCGAACACCTTGCATCTAGTGAACAGGTTTCTCAATATTCAGGATACTTTAAAAACAGGTTGTTGCAAATCCGTGAGTTGATTTACCCTTACATTAAGTGGCATATTGGGCATGGAGATGGGGTAAGCTTCTGGTTTGATAACTGGCATGGTCATAGCTCTCTTTGGCTGAGACCTGACTTGTCTGAATTTAGAACTCGCTTTTCTAAAGAGGCATTAGTGGCATGGGTGGTTCGTTGGAGGGCCCAAAGGCCAAATTGTAGATTCGGCCATACCCTCGATCAATACATTGATGATGTTGTGATCGGGTCTGAGTAGAACATATTAAAGATCACAGGAGCAATAAGGATGATTATTGTGGTCAATATGACCTGTTGCAAAAAAATATGGAGAAATAAGGTGATTTGGAGTAATAAGGCTGATTATTTTTTCCACTGTTAATTGGGTGTATTTAGTTGTTGAAGAGTCCAGGATAATCTCTATTTCTGATAAAGTTGTTAGTCAAAGTTGTTCGAATATAGCTGTTTAGATCGAATATAGCTGTTTAGATTGGATTCAGTTGTTAGCTACGTATAAGGCTAGATCTGTTAGTACATGTCCTGGGTCTATATATTGTGACTCACGGCAGGTATTTTTATGAGGATAAACAATTAATCAAAAGCTTCAGCCTTCATTCCTTTTTTAATTTTTTGTTTTCTTTCTTGGTATCAGAGAAAGGTTCATCCTGTTTCTATACCTTCATCATCAATTAACAATGGCTTCTCTATCAATGTCATTGAATGTTGGAAATTTTGTGACCCTCAAACTCACACAAACCAACTATTTACTGTGGAGAGAACAGGTATTAGGTCTCGCTGAAAGTCAAGAACTAGTCGATCATCTAGTAACCATTTCCCCAGAAAATCCAACATCAAGAGACACTGCAACTGCCGCAGAAGTGCAGAATTTTGCAGCTTGGAAAAAGGCTGACCGGCTACTACGCGGCTGGATCATTGGCACTCTGTCTGAAGAATCTCTCGGGCTCGTCATTGGTCTTGACACAGCATACAAAGTCTGGGAAGCTCTAAAGGAATCATATGCAAAGGACTCACAAGAAAGAGAGTTTACCTTGCGTCAACAACTTACTTATCTTCGCAAAGAAGACAACACCAACATTGAAGATCACATTCGCAGCTTCAAATCTCTATGTGACAATTTGGCAGCAATTGGAAAACCTGTACCAGAACAAGAACGGGTTTACTGCCTTCTCACCAGTCTTGGGCCACACTATGAGACGTTCACAACCACAATGCTCAAACCACCACGTCCGTCGTACAGTGAATTAATTTCACAACTGCAGAATTTGGATCAACGCCGGAATTGGATTTCTAATGTGTCTTCACCAACGGCTCATCTTGCTTTCTATACTCAGAAGAACAATACTGCAGGTAAAAATCAAAGTCCCACCTTTAACTCTGATGGTCGAGGTTTTCAGGCTCAGCAGGCTCGAAGTCACCCTCAAGCAACGTCCTCACAGCAGCGTCGTCCACCTCCTCTGGGGCAGAAACGCATGACAGCCGCAGAGCGCGAGTTATATCGCAATGAAATCTGCCAATACTGCGGTAAACCAGGGCATATAGCAAAAATTTGTTGGTGGATCTCTAAACCTGCAGCTCAGCCTTACGCACTTCCTCAAGCACTGGCAGCATTGACACTTGACAATACAGTAACTGATCATGACTGGACATCAGACACGGCAGCTACAAATCACATGACTGGAAGTGAAGGTATGTTGTCTGATTTACATAAATATACAGGAAGTGACTCAGTCATGATAGGAGATGGATCGTCAATTCCTATAGCTGGTATTGGTGGTTCTGTTATTCATAAAAATAATCGTGCACTACCACTCTCAGAAATTTTGTATGTTCCTGACTTGAAAAAAAATCTATTATCTGTAAGTAAATTAACTTCGCAATTTCCGGTTAATTGTGAATTTACTAATGATTCTTTTCTTATAAAGGAAAGGAAGACAGGCGAGCTAATCATGCAGGGACCACGGAAGGGTGATTTATATACAATTTCTAGTAGTCCAGAAGCAAATTTCTCTTATAGATTCAAATCCTGCAGTGCGGATATCTGGCACCAACGTCTTGGACACCCACAAGCTTCTGCTTTAAATCATTTGCATAATAAAGATCTCATTACTGTTAATGGCCCGTTAAAATTAAGACAAGTGTGTGACAGTTGTCAGTTAGGCAAGCTTAGCAAATTTCCTTTCAATAAAAGTACCAATTCAACTACTGTTGCGTTTGAGAAAATACATTGTGATTTATGGGGACCTGCTCCAGTTCTGTCTACCGGAAAATTCAAATACTATGCATGTCTTGTCGATGATTTCTCCAAATATACATGGCTAATACCGTTGCGCGCAAAATCTGATTTTTATTCTGCATTTCTTGCTTTTGAAAATTATGTACATCGTCAATTTAACGCTGTCATAAAAATTTTCCAATCAGATGGCGGAGGAGAATTTATCAATTCTCTGCTAACAAATCATTTTTCAAATGCAGGAATAATTCATCACATTTCTTGTCCGTATACTCCGGAGCAGTCTGGTACAGTTGAACGCCGACATCGGATAATACGAGAACTTGGAATGTCAATGTTGTTTCATAGTCGGGTTCCATTATCACTATGGATTGACGCATTCAGTACTGCAGTATTTTTAATCAATCGATTACCATCATCTTCAATTTCATTTGACTCACCATTTTTTAGATTACATAAAAAACACCCAGATTATTCAATGTTAAGAGTATTTGGGTGTAAATGCTTCCCATATACGTGGGATACAAAAAAGAATAAATTTGACCCAAAATCCACTGTTTGTGTATTTGCAGGATACAGTGATCAGTATAAAGGATATAAGTGTTTTGATCCAAAAAATCAGAAATACATTATGTCCAGACATGTGGTATTTGATGAAGAAGTGTTCCCGTATAAGCAAAAAATTGGGACTACTCCAACAGTGCAGATCTTGCAGCTTCTTGACACATGGATAAGTCCAACAACTGTCACTCCTACTAATACTCCAACAGCAGACCCAAATTCTCTCTCTCAATCATTGATTTCAAACCCAATTCCTTATCTGCCAAACCATATTAATCATTACCCTCCACACATTCCAACAAATCCTCCAACACCCAATACTGTTCCATCCACAGTCGTTCACCATCCACCATCTTCTCCACAACCAGCCGAACACTATACTCCTCCACAGCCGGTCAATTCCATAACACCACAACCCTCTACCGAACCATCATCTTCAATCCATCCAATGACAGTTTCCTCATCTCAACCACAAACCGCCGCTGAACCAACATCATCGTCACCGACGGGTGCAGCCCAACAACCACCACCACCACTGCTCCATGTAAACCCAGTCCGTCATCAAGTCGTCACCCGTTCACAAAGCGGGATTGTCAAACCAAACCCAAAGTATGCCTTAATTCTCACTAAAAATTCCTCCATCCCTAAAGAACCCAGGTCGGTGAAACAAGCTTTAGCACATGCGGGGTGGAAACAAGCCATGGACGATGAAATATCAGCACTTCACAAGAATGAAACGTGGACACTCGTTCCGCGGACACCAAACATGCACATTATCGGAAGCAAATGGGTCTTCAAGTCAAAGCTAAAAGCTGATGGTTCTCTAGAGCGATTAAAGGCAAGGTTGGTTGCCAAAGGCTATCATCAAGTTGCTGGGCTAGATTATACAGAGACATACTCACCGGTGATCAAACCAGGAACAATACGATTGGTCTTATCAATTGCTTTGGTTCGAGGTTGGCCAGTGAGACAACTTGATGTTAAAAATGCATTCCTACATGGCCACATCAGTGAAGATCTGTATATGGAACAACCCCCAGGAATGATAGATCAAAAATGTCCATCATATGTTTGCAAACTCAAAAGGGCATTATATGGCCTCAAACAGGCTCCGCGTGCATGGTTTGATAGGCTCAGCAGTTTTTTAATTTCCTACGGATTTGTTTGTAGCCTAGCTGACCCTTCTCTTTTTATTTTTAAGTCGGAGCATGGCATACTTGCATTGTTGATTTATGTGGATGATATGCTTTTAACAGGATCTTCCTCAAAACTAATAGATTTATTTGTTAAATTGTTGTGTAGGGAATTTTCCATGAAGGATCTTGGAGCATTACATCATTTTTTGGGCATTGAAGTAACCACGTTACAAGATGGACTCCTGCTTTCACAGACACAATATGCTCTAACATTGTTAGGCAGGACCAACATGAATAATTGTAAACCCAAGGCAACACCTCTTGAAGGGAAACCAACCATTACAGGTTCAGAGGCAATATCCGATCCGACGTCATACAGAAGTTTGGTTGGAGCACTGCAATATTTAACGCTTACACGTCCAGATATTGCTTACAGTGTCAATTTTGTTTCTCAATTTATGCAGGCACCAACTGAGGGACACATGAAACTTGTACATCGCATCCTGCGATATGTCAAAGGCACACTTGATCTCGGAATATATCTAACCAAAAATTCTACCTTGAATTTGCAGGGTTACGCCGATGCAGATTGGGCAGGTTGTCCACTGACAAGACGCTCAACAACAGAATATTGCACATTTCTGGGACAAAACATTATCTCATGGTGTGCCAAAAAGCAACACACGGTCTCAAGGTCAAGCACAGAGGCTGAATACAGAGCTCTAGCTAACACTGCTGCAGAACTTACATGGTTGACATATCTCTTACAGGATTTCTCAATTCCTCAAAAAATGTCGCCTACAATATTTTGTGACAACATCAGTGCCCTATATCTCACCGTGAATCCAGTGTTTCATGCTCGGTCAAAACATATAGAGCTAGACTATCACTTTGTCAGAGAAAGAGTGGCTCTTGGACTCCTCGTGACTAAGTACATTCCAACAGAGCAACAGGTAGCAGACATTTTCGCAAAACCAGTTCCCAAAGCATTAATCAAGACATTTCTCACCAAACTGTGCCTTCAACCCCGGCTCAGTTTGTGGGGGGATATTAAAGATCACAGGAGCAATAAGGATGATTATTGTGGTCAATATGACCTGTTGCAAAAAAATATGGAGAAATAAGGTGATTTGGAGTAATAAGGCTGATTATTTTTTCCACTGTTAATTGGGTGTATTTAGTTGTTGAAGAGTCCAGGATAATCTCTATTTCTGATAAAGTTGTTAGTCAAAGTTGTTCGAATATAGCTGTTTAGATCGAATATAGCTGTTTAGATTGGATTCAGTTGTTAGATACGTATAAGGCTAGATCTGTTAGTACATGTCCTGGGTCTATATATTGTGACTCACGGCAGGTATTTTTAGTAGGATAAACAATTAATCAAAAGCTTCAGCCTTCATTCCTTTTTTATTTTTTTGTTTTCTTTCTCTTTATACACGATGGTAGTTCAAAGATTGAGAATGCTAAGGAATTTCTTGAAGCTATTATCGAGAAAAATATATAAGAAGTATTTAAAAATGAGAAGAATAAGCTCTTGAGCACTCTTCGATTCCTTTATTTATGATGATATTAGTTTTATTAGAGAGCATATTAACATGATTGTGGCTTGTTATCACAAGATTAAGGGCGGAGAGGTACTAAACTTAATGAGAACTACATCTTGTGTTTTATATACAAAGTCTCTACCATTTTAGCTTGATTCCATTAGGTATTACTACACTCAAAAATTGCAAATGGACCATAGAAGAGATGATCACCATTCTTTCTAAGGAGGATGATGAAATGAAAAAAGGAAGGACAATAAAAATAACAATGGTTATAAACCATAATCACAATGGCATAAAAGTTAGCTTCCTCCAAAGAATACCAATAACAAAGAACCTTTCATTAAACATAATGTGAGCAACAAAGGAAATGGGCGAGGTGACCTTTGCTTCAATGCTCATAAGTATGAGAGCTTAAAAGAAAACACAATTATTATAATTAAGAATTTTGGGTACAAGAAGTCATATTACAAGAAGCTTAATGTTAGACTAAAAAAAGGTGATCTATAGACAAAGTTTTACTCAGAACCCAATAATATTGATGTGCCTTTTAATACTTGATGGTTAGATGTAGGTGTTATAATTCATATTACTAATTCCTTGCGGGAGATGATAAATAGAAATAATCCAACTAGTGTGGAGCATATCACACACACACACACACACACACACACACAAAAAAACACACACATATATATGAGATGAAATAAGAACCAAATTTTGACTTTTTTAGGACAATCAAATTACAGTTTATATTTTAGAGTTACATAATTTGTATACATACCCTCAATTAAGAGGAGTTCAATTTCTGTATATGTTTTAGATAAAACTGGTTATAATTTTCTTCTTCTTCTTCTTCTTCTTCTTACATGGAAAGTCATACCTAGAGAAGAAGGGGAAAATATTCCATATTATTAAAAAAACGATTAGGCTATAGTTTTAGGCAAAGAATAGAAAGATTAATAAATGCTGACATTCCACATGATCTTAAACTTTTCAAACATTGAAATTTATATTAACTGTATAAAAGGAAAATTGACTATCAAGGTTAGAAGCACTAAATTTGACAGGCATATAGCTACTTGGGTCAATCTATATTGATATTCATGGGCCTTATAGTCCTCTAGTTATGAGTGACTATAAGTATTTTATCACTTTTTTTTTATAACTTTTCCCATTATGGATTGTTTAGCTTATTCATGAGAAATATGATTTTTTTTAGAAGTCTTTAAAGCCTTCAAAACAAAATTAAAACTTCAGCAAGGAAAAAAGGATCAAAATAACTCATTATGATAAAGGGGTGAGTATTATAGGAGATATAAAAAGATAAGAGCTTTTGCAAGGTACCTACAAAAGTATGATATTGACGCTTAATACACAATGCTCAGTATACCTGAAGTTGTAGAAAGAAGAAATTACATATTTCTTGACATGTGTGATGTATGTTGTTGAATTCCTCCTTAATGAAGTTCCTAACGGATGATTCTTTGAGAAATGTAACTTATATGTTGAATCAAGTACTCAGTAAGTATGTTACCAAGACTCCTTATAAGTTATGTTCGCATAAGAAACTCACTCTACATCAATTTCATATTTGAAGTTATAAAGTAGACCCTATAATCCACATCTGAAAAAGTTGGTCATAGTTATTCCCTTATTGATTATTACGTGGGATCAAGGGACTCTTAAGTTCTATAGCTCATCATATACTACCATAGGTATATTGAGTTATCTATTTTGAGGATGACATTGGTATACGTTAAGGGTTTAAAAAAATCATATTCAAAGAACACCTAATTCATCGTCTCTACATTTATTGCTTCTAGTTTAATAGTTGACCAACATCTACTAACAATTTACGATGAACCCATTAAGCAAGTGGCAACAAGAAACTCCAGATATAGACATAAAAGATATGCCTTTAAGAAGATCAAAAAGGGATTATAGACGTGTAATCTTTGATAACTATATTGTATACCTGAAAATGCATAAGTAAGCAATTCGTAATATCTTAGATCCAACTACCT
This sequence comes from Erythroxylum squamatum, assembly GCA_025629845.1. NCBI lineage: Eukaryota > Viridiplantae > Streptophyta > Magnoliopsida > Malpighiales > Erythroxylaceae > Erythroxylum > Erythroxylum squamatum. The sequence continues at coordinate 32,433,497 of JAOTBA010000002.1, read as the reverse complement.
ATAAGGAAGCTATCCCTAGTCCTCATTCCATTTTTTATGGATCATATGGAGGACGAGATAAAATATATGTCACAAAATGAAGTGTGGAGTTTGGTAAAGTTACCAAAAGATTATATGTCTAGTGGATGTAATGGGTATTCAAGACCCGACATAATATAAAGTTTAAGTGGATAGGAGTAAAATCAGCTTAGTAACTAAGGACTATAGCTAACGAGAAGTTATTGACAATATAAATACCTTCTCTCATATTTTCACTAAAGATTCTTTGTGAATTATTATGACAATTATAACTTATTTTGACTTAGAGCTTCATTAAATGGATGTAAGAATGGATTTTTAAAGTAGAGACTTAAGCGAAGACACTTATATGGTTCAACCTATTGATTTTAAGATAGTTGGCGGAGAAAACATAACTTGTAAGATCTACAAGTCAATTTATAAGTTAAAATAAGCTTTAAGACAGTGATATCTTAAGTTTGATGAAACTATCACAGCTAACAGCTTGAAGAAAAAATTTGTTGATTAATGTGTGTATGAAAGTTAGTGGGAGTAAGTATATATTTGTGATTTTATAAGTTGATGATATCTCACTCACTACTAATTACATAGATCTGTTGACCTATGTCAGTGAAGCTTTATATATTTTGGGAATATAAGTTCTTCGTGATAGGCTAATGATCGTCTTAGATTTTATCAAAGCATTTTTATTGAATGTATCATGAAGATGTTTAATATGAATTTTTGTTCTTCTTTAATACTCTTGTTGAAGGGTAACAAGTACTCTAAGGCCTCAATCTCCTCAGATCAACATTGAGAGAGATCACATGAAAGTAGTCCCTTATGTTTATGTTGTTTGTTGTTTGTTGTATGATGTATGATTTATATTCAAGTATACATATCCTGGTGTTGCCTTTGTGATTGATATGTCTAATAGATACTTGAGCGATCTTGGTGAAATCTATTAGAAAGTCGTTAAAAAAGTCTTAAGTTATCTTCAGGGTACCAAGAATCTTATGTTAACATATCGATGTACCAATACTCTATAAATGTTTAGTTTTAGTGACTTTGATTATAAAAGCTACATGGATGGTAAGAAATCCACATTTCTCTACATTTTTATGATGGCTAGAGGAGTTGTTTTATGGAAAAGTGTCAAACAAGCACTTACAACTTCTTTAGCTATAGAGAAAATATATGGCGTGTTGCAAGGCTATTTGTCATACAATATAATCATGAAACTTTATTTTAGCATTTAGGAGATATAAATTCCATTTCCAAGTTGTGAAAATTGTATTATAGCAATTTTACAATTGCATCTTTCTCTCAAATCGCTAGGAGCGCTTCATGCTTCAAGTATATTGACGTCAAAATTCTTCTTTGCCAGAAATAAAGTTGCAAATTTTCATTACTATTGAGCACTTGCTTTCAAGAAACATATTAGCAAACTCGCTAATTAAAGGCTTACTTATCTAAAACACGTCTCCTATATTGGAAGCTTAAGAGCCTAATTTTCTTTATTTTAATGATGTTTTTCGTTCTATGTATGTTACATGAGGATTGTTGGAATTTTGTGTAATCGATGTATATTATGGATATTTGTCACTGTTTATGACATTTAGGAATTCTACATTTATGATGAATGAAAAATTGATGATATTATTCCGTTGTATAAATATTGATGTTGTTGATATGTTTTAAGATTAATAGTGCCTAATTATATATAACACATATGTCCTATCGGTGATGTTGGTTATCTAAGATTAGTTTGGACATGCGTATTATTGTGATAATATTATAGTATGATTAAGCAATTTGAGTGGAAGCATGTTAGAAAAATTATGTTGACTAATATAATCTAATGACTAATGTTTTAAAACTGAAGTGGAAGTTAAACCGATAAGATAAGAGGTTTAAGGTTTAATGTTTCAAAATTTTAGTCAGTATTAAATCGTCATAAAATCAATTAAAGAATAAATAAAATTAAAAATTTTAAAGTATACTTGAAAGAGTCTGTCCTTACCTATCGAAGAATTTGAAGTTTAATTAAAAAAGGAGAATGTTAAATGAAAATTAATTGATTTATAAGAACTTATTAATTTAAAAATTGTTTAATTAATTAATAAATTGATCAGTTTTTAACAACAAAATTCATCAAAATAAATCGAACCAAAAAATTAAAAATCGAATAAAAAAGTTAGTCAATTTTAGTTAAACTAATTGAACCGGTTGAGTTTTTAATCATTGTTAATGACAATTATCATCTTAATTGTATGCATGTGACATTTGGACCATTTATGGGATATATCTTGTAATGCTAACCATGTTTAGGCCCTTAGATCCATTCTCTAACCTTGCCCAATCCTACACTTTGGACTTATAGCCACCAAAAAATGACATGTAACCATTCACATGGCTTTGATAACTTGTATGGGTGTCATGGTACTGTGTGCAAGGTAGGTTAGTGAATTGGTTCAAAGAACCCTCATTGTCTTTCTATTGTGTTTGTTCTCATCTTACGCAAATACATTGAGTGATGACGGTTTCCAATTAATTTCCACCATCCTCGTGAACTCTTCTTCTAATTTTATAGTATATACATACATTAAAATTTTGAAATCTCTTTTTGTTGGTTGTGATATTGATTACTTTGTTATATTACATTGAGATATATTACTTTGTTATAAATCATCTTTGAAATAATTAAATCGTTAATCAATTCGCAGATTATCTAAAATTAAATTTTCCGCACAATCACAAAAGCAAAATACCAAAGACGCCGACGTTTGGTAACGCAGTTCGGCACACCTTGCCTACGTCTGCGGGGCCCTCACCCAGCTTAATAATTTTCACTGAGGTACAATAGTTTTACCCAAGGCTTTACTGAGCCGACACCACTCAACCCTTGACACTATCCCTCAACCTCACTTCCCGTGAAAGAATT
>JAOTBA010000002.1:32379143-32396064 GCA_025629845.1 Erythroxylum squamatum | reverse complement strand
GGCCATAGATATCCATAAAACACATGCAAGATGCTAAATATAAGGTTCTAAAAACATATAAAATATGATTGTATCAATGAGCAATGCAAATGTTGAAACACAAACAGATGCCGAGAGTCCTCTTAGTAAAGAAGTTGTTGCCAATTCTGATACTGAAGTTGTATCCCCTATTAATAATGTACTCTCCCCACCTGTAGATCTTTCATTTGAGCTTTCTCCTTTGGGTGAAAATACTAAGACAAGTCCTTCAGGTGACAACAATAGATCTGATGAGTCATCAGGCCTTCATAACATAATAGAAACTCCTACCATAGATTTTCAATCACCATGCAACCAAATTAGAAAGGAAGTTGACATTGATCATAAGAAAGACAATAAGTCATTTCAAACAGTAGAAAAGAGGAGATGATAGAGGAGCAAGAGCAAAAGCTCCACTCACAAAAATTTTAATATGTCAATTACTATATGGAATGTCATAGGATTAAACTACCTTACAAAGTAAGATGCTTTAAGGGATTTTTTTCAATATTGAAAAGCTTCTAATAGTAAGACTACTTAAGATAAAAATAAAGCAAGAAAATATTGACAAGTTAAATATACTAGGATCAGATTGGAAGCAAGCCATAAACCATTCACACCAAGCATATGGGAGAGTCATCAAATATTATAAGGGTGATGAGATTAGAGTGGAGATTCTCCATTCCACAGATCATATTATGCACCTGAAAGTATCCTTTTTGCATGATAAAGTTGACATCATTGTAACGCCCCACGTTAGGGGTCAAAATATTGAGGAATTAGTAGTGCATTGTATGCTTTGCATATTTGAGTATTCACTTATATGTGCATATGTATTTTTGATACATACAAATAATTGTATATGCATTCATTGACATTTTTTGGGTATAATTGGTTTAAAATGTGATTAAAAAGAGAATTGTGGTTTTTATGCATCGAAAATTTATTTAGAGATTATTATTATTATTATTTCAAAATTTTTGGTAAATTTTAGAAAATATCCAAAAATTTTGGGTATTTTGGATTTTGGACTAGGAAATTTGTCAAGTGACAAGTTAAGTGGTACATAAAAATTAGTATGATTAAGCCTATGAATTATTGACGTATGGCATCATTCATTGTGTGACAAATGACCTGACATGTTGGAGACCTGTGGTAGCTTGCATGAAAGGCAAATAGGAGTCATGCATTGAGCCATGTGTCAATATGATAACAACACATGCAAGCACGTGAGTTAGAAGGCAAAATCACTGTAGCTATTGTTTCTTTTCTCTGTAATGTTACACTGGTTACCACTCTCTTTTTGTGTCACGCAACACCAAAACATCAGCTATGTAATTTCTGTACATTTGATTCACTCTTACTGCTGGGAATAGCTGAATCAAGTAAGTAACTCTGATGATGTTTTACGGTGTAAATATATACATGCATGAGGAGTTTAAGCAGTATAGTTTCGGTGAAAGAAATATGCGTGAATGAGAATTGGATTGTTGATATTGGATATGAACCTTGGAATTTCGATTTGTTTTGTGTTGTTGAGCTCAAATGAAGTTAGATTGGAGTGTCATTTGTGTTAAATGAAGTGAAAGCATAGAGGAAAATGAGAAGAAAAGCATCAGATGAAAGAATGAAAACTCGATAGTGAGAGAAAGTTTGTGTGAGGTTTCGTTTTTTTTTTCATGAATTACCATATAAGCTTGCATTTGAATTGTTTTGAGAATGTACTAGAGTAGAAAGACAGAATATATGATTAGGAATGAATAAATCAGTAGGAAGAAGATTGAAGAAGTCTACAGCTTCGGTGATGAAGGAAGAAACCTGCGTTTTAGAGAGAGGAGAAGAGTAGTTGCACCCGAAGGTTTTTCCAAAACCGAACTATGTTGATTCTTTTAGCCACAACTTTGTCATCCGATCTTTGAATGACTTGAAACTTGAACCAATAAACTCCTAATACATTTCTATTTCTCTCCATAAAAATTTAGAGCCATCTGAATTGATTAGAAAAAGTTTGACTGACTCAAAGTGGGGGTATGTACTGGAGATATTATAGTGAACATGCTTCAGTATTATGATTATATCTTGATTTGTAGATTTCCAAATGAGTTGATTCTTGATTCAGATTAAACTTGAGACATATCCCTACAACTTTCTTAAAGAAGTAGAATTTTAATTCTGCCTCTAGGACTTTCAAATTTGGCATGAAATTGAGTCTTGGCTTAGGCTGTAGCACTACTAGGGACAGAAATCATGTCTTGTGGTTATTGAATAAACTGTATTGATGTAGGCTGAATTACACTGAGGTGTCTTCACCAAAGTTGTAGTTTATTCTTTTAGCTTTAAATTGATATAAATTTTGTAATTTTTTGATATTGTAATTGAGAGATATAGGTTGTAAAACTTGAATGCATGATCATGCTTTAGCCAAAATTTCAAATGTACACAGTCTGTTTTGAGCATAACTCATTAAATAATAAACCAAATTGTATGATCTTGGTATCGCTAAAAACTTAAGACACAGAAGAATAATTGTCTACAAGGAAGTGTTACTTACATATTCCATGTTCTAGACCTAAATGATCATGCAAAGCAGACCCAGAAGTCTGTTTTGAGGAAAAAGCAAAAATAGTGAATGAATGTATGAATTCTGGAACTTATGGAATACAATTGATGTTTACATCAGTTTAGTAAGGAAATTTACCCGGGGATATGTCATGCATGTCACATGGCGCATTTATAAGAATGCTTATTCAGATACATGAACTATTTGGTGATATGAAATTATGTTTGATTGTATATAAAAGAGCAAGGAAAGCGGCCATCTCCAGATATTGCCAGAACTTCAAGGCATTAAACAAAAGGGAGCGACTGTCAGTAATCTCTAGGACGCTCACACCTTACTTTGTTTTGCTTAGTACTGAATTGATTTTGATTATGCTAATTGTGTTTTGAATTTCGAACAATGATTGTTCGAGATGTTTGATGCATGTGAATATGATTGACTAATTATTTTTGCACATGAAATGGACTTGTTTTGTTTTGGAAACTGTTGAGTCCTAGTTGTGGGTAAATAGGCATGCCTAGAAGGGTCTGCAGCTGCTCCTGTGACACTTCGGTGTCTTCTATTATTGACACTTTGGTGTCTCCTGTATCGAGACTTAAGTCTCTCCTGATATATGATGCCATTTATTGTATCTCCTATATAAGTCTGGTTACCCACTTCTGTTCATAGATTTAAAGCCTAATTCGTTTTGTATTTTGATCTATGATAAATTTTGATACAAATCAAATCTGAAAATTTGATCTGTTGGGTTAACACCCTATTCTTATAATTTGTTATGTACTGTATGTTCAGTTTTGTTATTGAAATTCATTATGTATGAGATGCTTATGCTATAACATGATGCAGTATCAGTTGTTGTTATCCATAGTTTAGTTATTACTCACTAAGCTATATGCTTAGCACGGTAGATTTGTCCCGTGTAGGTTCAGAGAGAAGGTTACAAAGACTGGGACAAAACAACCGCAATTGGCAAAGGAGATTAAGTTTTGTTTGTCTAAATGTATTTTTGAGTTTGTCTTTGAGATGTATTTGATATATGAAACAGTTTGGTTTTGTTTGAAGGTTTGTAATAACCTTAATACAGGTTGATGTTTTTGAATTTATGGTACGTATTATGATAAGCACAGTATGACTGATAAGTTATGTTTTCAAATAATCACATGTGATGATTTGTAATGTAAGTTTGCTTGAGATTCTGAAATGCATGTATAAAATGTTTCGTATGTGTTGGATTTGTTTCGGTTCTATCTATGTGGCACTTGCATATCCTCCCAGGGGGTATGTGGGTGTCACATGTATCTACGAGATTGATTGTTGAATTTTGTTTGTATGGTAATATATAATGCCTGTGTATATGTTGTTAATATGAGAGATTGAGATGAATGGTTGGATCATTATGAAATCATTACATCAAGTGCTTGTAATTCCTAAGGTATTGTTGAAACATGATAGATAATGCAATAAATGGAATTTGTTTCTGAATGCGATAATATATTTGAATGATCGGTAGTATATGCTTTAAATTCGTATGTTCTGAATGAGTGAGCACATCGAGGATGATTCGCTCACTGAGTTCGCAAACTCATCAAAATTGTAACGTTGTTTTTCATGTTCAAGGAGTTCTAACTCCTAAAGTGATAGAGTAGAAGAATATTACCTGCGCTTCGGAGATAAAATGGATCAAAGGTTTGGTTAGCTTACACTAAAGGGATCTAGCTAGGTTATTTTTGGCTGTATATCGCATCTCATGTAGAAACTTTTGTATTTTAAGTAGTAAGCTCTTAAATGTTATGTAATGCGAATACATAGATTTTGGAGTGTAATGATAATGTATATACATGTTTATATATGAAATGAGAAGTTTAATCATTTTGAAATACTTGTGTTATGTGTGATGCTCTAATAAGTGAATGTGATTGCTCTAACATGTCATATCATAGGATATGGTCTTAAATGTCCTATGGAGGTTCGGACATATGCTTTATGATAGTAGAGTGTTACAAAATATCTCAATCTTACTTATAAAATATCGGTAAGCTTAGAGACGAAAAGAGTAACATTAGAACAAAGAGAGTAGGACAATGAGGTTAGGATGATTGTTTAAGAACTTAATGCATTTTCCACCGGTTTAGAGATAAAAGCAATGTATAATATCAATACAATACTTTATCAAAAAAATATCAACACAATAAGTTATAACATATCTTAATCTTAAACACAATACCAAAGTTCATTATTAAATATCACGGGTCGAGATTTCTTGGCCTTACTGAGCCCTGGGTCGAGTTTGGGTTTGGACTAGTTAGGCTTAATCAAGAGTCGCAAAACGACGTCATTTTGTTAAAATCGACATTATTTTTAAAATTTTTAAAAATAAATAATAAATTGGATCAGGCCGAAATGACCTATTGTTATACCTAAAGAAAAACAAATGGCTTTGGACCGGACCAAAGCACAATAAAACTTTGCCTTTTAACCTTATTATTAATACCATTTTAATTAATTACCTTTAAAAAATACCATTTTAATTAAAAATATACAAAAATAACTTTTCTGTTTTTTAGTATTATTTTTCTATTGCCACGTGTTGTCGCGTATCTATTTTCATTATAAGTAGCAAAACACGAAAAGGCAAACCAAAATCAGGAAGATGATGGCAGTGGAGGAGGCACAAAAATTATCGACGACCGAAGAAGCTCCTCCGAACCCTAATCCGAGCGTCGGCGACGATAATGAGGTGGAAGAAGGAGAGATCGTAGGAGAGGATGAGTCGGGGAGCAAGAAATTAGCGTACGAGCCGCACCCGCTTGAGCACCGATGGACCTTCTGGTTCGATAGGTTCGATAACCAAAGTGCCAAGTCCAACAAGCAAGCCACGTGGGGAAACTCCATGCGTTCAATTTATACTTTCTCAACTGTGGAAGAGTTCTGGAGGTCGAGATCTTCAAGACCCTTTCTTTCTTGTTCTTTTGTTGTTTAGTCGATTTGATGATGATTATTTGCATTCTTGGAAGTAGCTAATAGCAGGGGGATAGTGATTATAACCTTTTTGTATGCATATTACAAGATTGAAGTTTTGGATGCCCAAAAATGAACAAAAAGATCATAAGATTGAAGTGTTGTGCTCTCTTTGCATTGATGGCCAGGAGTCTTTGTCATGAAAGAAAGAACTAGAAATTTCTTGTGGGTTGTTGGTTTCAGACTACTTATAGGCTTTTTTTATATTGGGATGCTAATCAAGGGAGATCCAATGGATGGAAATCCTCTCATTAGTGCTTCCTTCGTGTTCTTTTGGTTGGGATTGAATAGCAAGGATTAATGTATTTTAGCTTCGATGTTTTTCATATGAAGACTGGAATTTTACGACTTCGTTGTTTATTTTACCACTTTTTTTCATACCACTACCTAGCTATAAATCTGACTAACCTGTTCCTAGTACAATTGGCATTTTCATGTGAGTGGCTTTGATCAGTCAGTTGAGTTCTGATACTTCTGTTGTGGCATTTAACATGGTGAATCTTGATTGTTGATTATTTATTCTTTTTTATTTTTTATTTTTTTGGCACTGACTGACAATCTACGGAGTATTTTGTTCCCACTCTCAGTGTTTACAATAATATCCATCGCCCCAGCAAGCTCCCTGCGCCAACAGATTTTCACTGCTTCAAATATAATATTGAGCCAAAATGGGAGGACCCTGTTTGTGCTAATGGAGGAAAGTGGACTCTGACCTTTCAAAAAGAGAAGTGTGATAACTCTTGGTTATATACGGTATGCTTTGATACTTCTTATGTGCTACTACAAACCCTATAAGCTTTTTAATTGGCTAATTATTTTATTATTTATTTTTGTTAGTTGCTGGCAATGATCGGGGAACAGTTTGATTATGGAGATGAAATATGCGGTGCAGTTGTCAGTGTTAGAGGTAGACAAGATAAGATAACTCTTTGGACTAAGAATGCTTCAAATGAAGCTGCTCAGGTAACTGTACTTTTTCTTATGACAAAGAAAAAGTTTTAATGCTACAAACATCTATTGAACAGTTTGCATCCCACTGCTGATGTTGATTACTCAGTTCGCAATAGTGTGAAATTTTTTGTTCTTTTGACATTTTCATAAAGATGAAATTTTGAGATTGCTTAACTTTGGATTGCTTGCTTGTTATGTTTTACTTTGCAGCATTGCTGTGCCCATCCCCTCCCCTTCAACAGAGGGGGAAAAAAAAAAGAACCCAGATGGGGAATCACACTACTTACTAAACATCACCAGATTATGTCTTGATATTATACCTGCAATCTTTTTATATCTTGATGCGTTCGGACATCTGCATCACGTCGTGAAATTGGTTGGAAAGATCTAGTGATATTTGTTTCAATTGCACAAACTAATCATTGTTACCAATTAACTTGTAAAACAATGAGCAGAATGTCCTCTCTGATCTTCATCCAAATTGTTGAGGGCACTTGTTTTAGGATATGAATGAATTCATTTGTTCCCACAATTCATCTTCTTGCGGGCAAATTGTTGATAAATTGTGCTTTTGCAGTTGAGCATTGGAAGGCAATGGAAGGAGTTTGTCAGTTACAATGAGCCGATGGGGTTTATATTCCATGTAAGGGTTTTCTGTTTGTTGCTGTTTAATGTTGTGCCTTGAATTGTGTACCACAAAGTGTAGTTGACTTCCATGCTTTCTTCTTTTCTGTTCTATGCATTCAGGAGGATGCAAAGAAACTTGACAAGGGTGCAAAGAACCGCTACACAATTTGAGCTGTACAGTTGTTTGTTGCCCTAGTTGGTTGGTGTATGTTGGTGGGTCATATACTTGCATGTAGTATCTGCTCCTGCCTGGCCTATAACAAGTTACTGCTTTGAACATTTTGCTTGTTACTGAAGGGATTTTAGTTGGATAGTTAAATCTATCTCTCAAGTTTTTATTTTTTGCTTGGTACTATGATCAAATTTTACGAGGCTGGAATTTGTCTTTATCGTTTATGAAGTTTTAAGTGAGGTTCCAAGAGCCTAATGGAGTGAGTTGATGGATCAGGCTTGAGTAGATTAACCAAACCCATAGACTATTGAAAACCTGTATGCTTAGGTGAATACAAATTAGCTGAAGGATATCGCTCTCTTCCTGGCATCTTTTGATGGTTGTCATTATATAATACAAGCCGACTGCTGGCTCCCCAATGTACAAAGAAGCATAACTCTTAGCTTACAAAATTAGATTCATTTACAACCAATTCATTGTGCCTTTGCTCCACCTCACAAGGTGTAGACAAGAGATAGAAGAATTAAAACGTCTAAGCAAGTATTCCCCCTTCTTCCCCATCGTCATGTTTCATGAACAACCTGATACGCTCTGGTGGACTTGCAGAATCTATCAGTTCTTCCCTTCGCCAATTTGGTGCCACTCCTGTCCAAATTGGCATTACATGAGAATGAACACCCATACAGCATCTCTAGCTCTTTTATGATCTCTCGGTTCTCTTCTATCTCAACAGCCCTTTCCATATGGTGGCAGCCAAGAAAATCTTTAAAATCATATCTACCATAAGCATCTCTGAAAACACAAATATTAAACTTCCAACCAAGTTTATAGGGAACTAACCTTTTGTAGTGCCACACATGCGGCATCTCTTTCTTTCTCGCGTTGTTTTTTCAACTCTATGTCTTTCTTCATTCTAGATGCTACTTCAGCAGCCCTGATTTGCGCTTCAATTCTAGCCTTCTCTGTAAGGAGAGATGAAAGTTCATATAAGACGACATACTACAAATTAGAAGTATCCATCTTAGGACAATGGAAGCGGCCAGCTATCTTCCATGAAAGTTGTAACCACAATATTTATCTATTCAAAAAAACCAGCAGTTTAGTACACAAAAGACGCACACACTTGGCTAAAGAATCCAAAAAGGACATATTACATATTATGCTGACACTTGAACATGAAATCCCAGACAATGAAGAGAACAAGACTGAAGTTGGGGGAAGGCAAAGTTTGCCTCAATTGTAACTTGTAGGAATTATTATGAAAGAACCGTAGGAGTGTGGTTTCGCAAAAACTTCTATTTGACAGCAGTTACTTATAAGATTTTGCCGCAGTTACTTGTAATTGTATCTACCAATTACTAGATATAAAGTAACTGTATCAGCAACTATTAATTTTTCAGCACAAATGAAAACAGAAAAATAAATACTAAATTAAACAAATCAATACCGAAATTTGGTGACGCAAGTCGGCACACCTTGCCTACGTCTGCGGAACCCTCATCCAGCTTAATTTTTTCACTAACAACAATAGTTTTATATAAGGCTTTACTGAGTCGACACCACTTAACCCTTGACATTATCCCTAGTCCTCACTACCTGTAAAAGAATTTCACACCTAATAGTACGACCGCCTCGTACTAACTTCAACAGACGATTTTTCTCAACAATCTTTTGAAACAAGAACAAGTAAATCACTCAAGTATCTGAAAATTTTATAGAAAAACATAAACACACATAAAATTGAAATAAAACAACTTTCTTATAGGTTTTGCTCCTTAATAAGAGATCTGAAAGTTGTTCACATAAAGTCAGTCCAATCGTGAGCCACTCTACAAGGATAATAGTACATCATTAGCAATTCCCATATGATCAAAATAGAGCAGTGAATCTCCCACTTTGAAAACACGTGTTGCACCCTTTAATTGTCATCAATCAAGTAAGAAGAAACAAACACATAACAAACAGCCCATATCCAGATGTTAACACCATCGTATAACACATCCTCACCTTCAGTAATAATCCATCAATCCACACACTGCACAAACCACTTACAGTGCTCACTCAAAGACTCAATTGTGTGTCACCAAGAAAACCAGAAAACCACAAGATCACTTCAACTATTTCAACAGAAAAATGCAATTATTGCACACATCAAAGAGCCCAACAATCATCTTCAATTGACACACTCAAGATACACACGATAAAGTCCCAAATTCTACACACAAACCCCTTCTCCCCTCTACACAAAATCCAGCAGTACCCTTGACAATTACAAACGTGATATATCACAATTTCTCATTACAACTATAAGTGTAATAACTATATCTTTTTGAATCCAAGTCCAATTAATATCTTATACGTCCAATTAATAAATAAAATGCCAGTACTAAATATATATCTTAACATATTAAATACTTGAAACTTTGATTTGATCAATTATGAAACAAGGTTTGTCGTGGATCTTTGTGAAGAAGCATAGGGATTTAATAGCAACAAGTCATTAGCTTTCTATTACACGATCATAAAACAAAGATATCCAACAAAGTAGGTTTATAAGAAACAGGTTAACAACTACTATCAACTCGAACCAATAAACACCATAGAAACAGAAAACATTTACGGGATGGCAACTGCCCAGTTGAAGTACTTCCAAACCTACCCTATGTGAATTGGAACATTGTATTACCAAAGAACATCAAATGAATAAGGTTTCAAGTATTTGTTTGATTGTCAGTTGTAAATCACAACCCCAGCATATTATACTTGTGTATTCTTTTTACGTTCTGTACCTCATCACTTCAACAGAGTAAACTTAAAAGGGTAGCTAATGGAATCCAGAATGTCACAATTGCTGGGGCTCATATGACATAATCCAATTTTTAGTCCTTGGTAAATATCAAATTGCTCAACTCACCTTCTTGCTGCCTCATTTCTAATAATTCCTTTTGCTTCTGTATGTTTACAGGATCGGCCTTATCACCCTGAAAATATCACATCAACAGCTCACATGCAAAGTCAGAATAATTCCGTCACATCAACATATGGAATCAAAAGCTTCCTCCAATATCCCCTCCCAACGGCAGTTTTGCACCCAACTAGCAAGATATAAAAACATGATATGACTACTAACATGGTCAAGAAGTGTCTTGCGTTGAGCTTTCAAGATACTGTCTGCAAATCGTTTCTTTAGCATTGCCGCACCAAGGACCTTCTTAGGAGATAACGGCACATCAAAAACATCATGTTTCCATCCTAATCCACACAACAAACAGCTAAGTCAACAAAGCTACCATACCAACCAAAGCAGTCAGCGGTCAAACTGAATTTAGGCATAACATGTGAGAAATGCTGACCTTCTCCAGATGTAGCATCAATTGCATGTGTCAAAAGTGAAGAACTAGAGCCTGTGTTTTCCTCATCCAATGCGCTTTGATCACCTTTACGATGATTCCAAGCTATTACTTAGACATCAATGGCTAAGTGGTAGAATATAGCATTAAAAAAATGACTCTCACCATCAGAATCTGGATCTAACTTGCTCACTTGGGATATTGACATGTTTTTGGCTTGAAAATCCTATATTAGAACCCCAAGAGTCAATCACAACTAACATTTAGCTAAGAATAGTATGAAGTATTGTAGTGCAAATGGATCCATACTTACTTCATCAAGAATGGAAGTATATGGGTTCTTGACATCAAACACTCCCCCTCTTCTACCTTAAAAGCAATCTTCAAATTAAGAAACAAATTTCAAGCTAGCTGACTGCATTGCACTGGTAAGGAATGGAGAGTCTGTTAGCTACTTAGCTTTTAGTATGATAATTGGCTTTCAGTGGGGCCACTTAACAATGTCAATCAAACTAAATCTCTCGTAACTTCAATTACAATAAATGCGTAAGTTGCAGCAGCTCTTTCAGAAAAGGAGATACTTCAACAGTCATCATTCTTCAGTCCTCTCTTAAATGAAATTCTTCAAACATATATTAGTGCAGACGAATACAAACATATATGGAGACACACCAATGATGGCATATTGACTAATGAGTCTGGTAAGAAGTTAATCTCCAAACATCTGCCCAAAGCACCTTGGACCAAACCAATTTGGTTCAATTATATGAACCCTCAAGCTGCATTTACCCTATGGATTGCAATGAAACGTAAGCTGAAAACTGTTGACAAAATCACCAGATACATGCACCTCACCAAATGGTGCTCATTATGTCAAGAAGCTGAGGAAAATATTGAACATTTATTCTTCATGTGTCACTATATCAGAGGCATCTGGAAAGAACTTCTCAGAAGATGTTTGATAGTTGAAGAATTAAACAGCCTGGACAGTGTTAAAACTTGGCATTCAACCAGCAAACACACCAATAGCACTACTTATAGATGTTTCTGGTTAGTTCTCTCATCAATAGTTAGAACAACTTGGGATGAAAAAATTACATGATTTTTCTAGATAAGGCTCCAAATCAGCATTCAAAATCATAGATTGCAGGACAAGCACTATCTCCTTTCCTTTTGGAATGTCTTGTTTCCTTTTGCACATCCTTTAAATTTCTACTTGTAATCCTTGACAGTCACTAAACTTTAGTGACATTTAGCATTGTATTTTGTATGTACAGTCGGATTGCCTTTCAAAGCTTAATACATTAACAATTTGTCAAAAAAAAAAACCTTATAGTCGTCGCTTAGATATCCAACGTACAAATAAATGAAATCATACAAATAAATGATTATCATAGTGATCGTTTAGTAAAATCATAAACATATATGTGAAAAATAAAGATCGGTATCTTAAATCAGATAAATGAAAAATAATTCTTTCTTGTTTTCTTACTGTGGAAGGATTTTGGATATAAGATTAGAAATGTTGACCAAGGCTGAGTAAGATCATATTGCCGACCAAGTAACAGTATCACTTGCCTCCCGACGTCGGTTTGTACGTTAATCGCAGGAACTTTCCCCCCGAAGCCCTATCTCGACCAAGACAAGGTAATTTGGGGCCTCTCCGACACTGGTCAATTCACAGTTGCTTCCACCTACTCTATGTTAATGGAGCCGGCGGACACCGTGATCAATGAATTTTGGAAGGAAATCTGGCAATGGAAAGGTCCTCAACACATTAGAACCTTCCTATGGTTCCTAGCGCACGATCAGTTACTCACTAACCAATATCGACTGCGCAGGCACCTCACTACAGACGGATCCTGTTATCATTGTGGACTCGAAGAATTCGCGCTACATATTGTGCGCGACTGCGACAAAGCCAGACAAGTGTGGAAATCATTTCCCCCTCACTTAGTTCATGACGACTTCTTCTCTTTGTCGACTCGTCAGTGGCTCATTACCAACCTTCAACAACACCGCCACGTTTTTGGACAGGAATGGTCGATCCTTTTGGAGCCACTTGTTGCCTCCTGTGGATTTGGCGCAATATGACCCTTTTTGATAATCATTTTAGATGGTCATCCTCACTTATTTCTCTCATTGTGTCTTTTGCAGATCAGATCCATAAATCAGCCGTTTGGCAAAGCCATGCTGCTACGGGATATAGGCCACGACACGAGCGATATGTTGGATGGAGCACACCGCCCTCAGGATGGGTCAAGCTAAACACGGATGGCGCATGCAAACCTTCCTCATTCTCAGCCACAGCAGGGGGCATCCTTCGTGACAGTTTAGGCAATTGGCTTGGAGGCTTTATCCACAATCTCGGCTGGTATTTCCCGGTGTCTGTGGAACTCTGGGGAGTGTTTACAGGGCTCACGCTCACGTGGAATCTAGGTTATCGCCGACTCGAACTCGAAGTGGACTCGATTTCGGCGATCAACCTCCTTTATTCTTCGGTGAGCCGGTCAACAATCTTCAATCCCATCGTTCAAGGAATTAACGAACTGTTTACTCATAACTGGACTGTTGTACCTCGGCATATTTATAGAGAGAGTAACAGATGTGTTGATTGGCCAGCAAACTATGCGGAACAGTGTGAGATAGGCACTACTTATTTCGATACTACACCCATTGGGTGTCAATTATCCTCCTAGAAGATATGTCGGGATTTTGTCTCCCTCAACTCGTTTTGTAATCTGTTTTATTCCCTCTTATAAAAAATAAAAAGAAAGCAGTGTACAATATTCTTATAGTAGAGATCATGATGGTCAAAAAGAGTGCTGTCTCGGAGGAGGACTCCGATGTTGAGGAAGATGATGACCCCGCGTGTCCCACTGTGCATTTAACTGTTTCCGATAAGCAACGTATTCGTCGGGTGTGGGCTAATACGCTGATAGTTAAGATCTTGGGGCGTCGGATTGGCTATCGTTTCTTGTGGCGTCCTTAAAGAGGCAATGGCAGCTCCAGTGTGATGTGGTGTTGGCGGATATGGGCAATGATTTTTATATGGCCAAATTTCACAGTATGGATGACTATCGAGTGGTTCTGGAAGGTGGTCCCTGGATGGTGGTTGATCACATCCTCACTGTGATGACATGGAGACCAAATTTCGACCCTTTTGCTGCTTCTATTGACAAAGCTACAGTGTGGGTACGGATACCGCATTTACCAGTGGAGTACTATGACCGACTTATACTCACCAGGATTGGTAATAAACTGGGCAAAACCATGAGGGTGGACGAGAGTACGGAGGCTAGTACACGAGCTAAGTATGCCAAAATTAGTGTGGAGGTAGATCTGCGCAAGCCGTTGGTATCTAAGTTTCGTCTGAAGCGTCGAATATGGAAAGTTGAATATGAAGGGCTACACCTCGTGTGTTTTGGCTGTGGCACTTATGGCCACAGACGAGAAAATTGTCCTGATGATCAGCAAGTTATGAACACCGACCGGAATATTGATGAACAAGCACCAGATCTAGTGGCGGCACCTTTGCTGCAGGAGGAGCTTGGTATCCGTCCAGAGATAGTGGAGAGTTATAGAGCTTGGATGTTGGTACAGCGGCCACAACGTCGACGTCTCCGTACTCCTACCACTAGAGGCAAGCCCAATTTTCGAGGTGGTAGAGCTAATGATCACCAAAGGCCAGTGGAGGCTGCAGACATGATGGGTGTTAATGAGAAAGGGAAAGCACCTTAAGGTTCCAGATTCAGTGTTTTACAGCCACAAGCCCCAGATCTGACTACTCCCCACCACCGTGCTGCTGGTGCAACTTCTTCTCAGGAACAACATTTGCCCCCGCCACACCCCCGACCATCATCCAGTGGAGGGAAAGGTGGACCCCCTAAGAGTGACTCTACTGGTCGCAGGGCTAAGTCAGGCCCCGTGGCCACCAATCCCCAGCCCACTTCTCGGCCCATGGTTCAGGATCCAATTCCTCACCATCCCACCACATCACTTCCATCTGATTCTCCTACTAATTCTCAAGCTTAGCTGGCCTCGACTCTTGACCCCTGCATGCAACCCATGCAACTTGATCATATCGTCCCTGCACAGCCTGCTGTCGTGCCACTCAACACCCCTCCTACCCCTCCCTCGTCTAGCCATACCAGCCTGCCCCTCTTGCCCCGTACTGACCAGATGATGGATTTGGAGCCTACCACTCGTCCCTCTTCCCCTACGACCCATCCTCTCCCCTCGTCCGCCATTCTCGGGCATCCTCCTGTACCCCCTGCTCTGGACGCTTTGGAGAGCCGGGGAATAGGTTTATGTCCCATTACCGATGGTGCGATGGAAATGTCAGTTGTCCCTGAAACACAAGCTTCTCCGGACGAACTCCGGGTTGACACGGTAGATGTTGGTGTTCTGGCCGTTGAGCATGGTGTCCCTCAGGGGCCCTAGCATGATTCCTTCCCTCTATCTTTTCCAATGATCAAGTTTATATATTGGAACTGTCTAGGAGCCGCGTCTATGGAGTTTTGAGCAGTGTTAAAGGACCTCGTCCGACTTCATAAGGTTGATGCTGTGGTTATTGCTGAACCAAAGATCAGTGGTTCTCATGCTACCCGAGTTACTCAGCAGTTGGGGTTCTCTAACGTCCATCGTGTCGAGGCTCAAGGTTTTTCTGGAGGCCTTTGGTTTTTATGGAACAATTCTCAGGACAGGGTTACCATCGTCAATAGTGGCAGTGGGTTTATACATGTTCAAATATCCCGTCGCGACGGTTCCACTTGGCATTGTACTTTTATTTATGTCCATCCGAATCCTATTACTAAGTCTGCCTTGCTTGCGTATCTGTTCGACCTAGCGGGGACGATCTCAGGTCCTTGGCTGCTTACTGGTGATTTTAATGAGATGTTGGGGCCAAGGGAAAAATTTGGAGGAGCGCCATTTGATTTTCGCAGGTGTGCCCGTTTCCAGCAATGGGTGTCTGCCTGCAAATTAGTGGATCTCGATTTCACTGGACCAAAATATACCTAGCGGGGTCACGACAGTAGAAGTTATGGTCGGGTGTTTGTAAATGAGTTATAAATCGATATGTATTATTGTATTGATAGCTTTGAATTTATACAGATCAATGAGTGAGGACTTAGCTAATTAAGTGCCTATGTAAGTGCCTAGACTAAAGCAATGTATACAGTTACAAAATCTACACAGCTGTCTTACTCTAATTAGTAGATTTACAAAAGATATTCTAGTCTATGGAATGGGCTCTACTGTGGGCTCTATTATGCCCCCTCAAGCTGGCGGACGATGACGTAGCCCAAGCTTGATTTTGAGCTCCAGAAATCGCGATTTGGGAAGAGGCTTTGTTAGGGTATCGGCTATTTGGTCATCGGCAAAGACATACGACACACGAAGGGCGCCGGACTGGACCTGCTCCCGTACAAAGTGGAAATCGATGGCGATGTGTTTCATTCTTGAATGAAACACAGGGTTCGAGCTTAGTTGTGTCGCCCCAACGTTGTCGCAATATATCACCGGCGATTGTGAAGGAGGATGGTTGAGTTCGGCGAGGAGATGGCACACCCAGTTTAGTTCCGCAGCGGTATTGGCGACAGATCTGTATTCTGCCTCGGTGGATGAACGAGCAACCGATTTCTGCTTCTTTGAACTCCAGGAGATAGGGTTTCGACCGAGGTAGATGATGAATGCTCCAGTTGATTGATAATCGGTCTTGTCTCCTCCCCAATCTGCATCCGAGTACGCATGAAGCGAGGAATGGTGACTCTGATCTGCAAAGGCATGAAGGCTGGTGCTGGATCAATGATAGAGTTGTAAGCCATCGTCGGTGGTTCCAACTAAGTAGCGAAGAAGTCATTTGACAGCAGCCCAATGGTCGGATGTTGGGCGATGATTGAATTGGGAGAGCTTATTTACAGCAAAGGCAACATCCGGCCTCGTCAAAAGCAGGTACTGTAGACTTCCCACTATTTTTTTGTATTCGGATGGGTCATTTATTGGTGTTCCAGAGTTTAGGGCTAAGGTTGGGTGACTTGCCATGGGTGTAAGAACGGACTTAGCTTCTGCCATTTTTGTATGTTGTAGTAGGTCAAGAATATACTTTCTTTGTGAAAGAATGAGACCCTCTTGGTTAGGAATCACCTCTATGCCCAAGAAATAGTGTAATGGCCCCAGATCTTTGATAGAGAACTTGTTTGCCAGAGTAGCAACATAGTTGTC
>JAOTBA010000002.1:32356490-32368480 GCA_025629845.1 Erythroxylum squamatum | reverse complement strand
CAAGGTGCTCTCGTGCGAAGGGGAAAAACACAATATACCTTTCAAGAAGGAGACGCAGCAAAGTGAAGAAGGAGAGTCGCGAGGGAGAGTTGCGAGGGAGGGTAGTTTCAGACGGTAACGAAAACAAAGAGGGAGGCTATTTCGGTGGTGAGCTACGTTCGGTGGAGAAACAAGACAGATGAAGAAGGGGTAGGTTGGTTTGTGAATATGAGAGGGTATGTTGGTCATTTCCATTTCTTGTCCTACGGACAAGAATTTCTGTACCTCAGTTTTGAGAGGGACAAAAATTTTTGTCCTCGTCCTCTGAGGACGGAACAAAAATTTATGTCCTTGGTAAGCAAACACACCAAAGGACAGAACTTTTGTGTCCTCGTCATCCGTCGTCAGTGCCGAGGACGGTAACCAAACAGTGGGTTAGGTTTGGTATGGTTAGACTAAATTTGTTTTTGAAGTACAAAATTTCACTAGTGTTTTAATCTCAGGGCCATCAATTTTCCCTCTTGGAAATACGATGACACACTAGAATTACTGAAGTATCCAATAAAGTTCAATACTCCATAGTTGATCTTTTCATTTTAGATTTCTTGTATTTTTTTCTAGGAATCAATTGGTTTCTCCTACAGAGCTCAGTGAGCATTTCTTAGACATTCGTTTGGTCGTTTACCATCTATGAAGTAATCTTTTAACTATTTCCATCTTTATTTTCATGGTTACTTATGTGGCACATTTTTTTAGTTAGTTCACTTGCTTATATGGATTGAGTGTGTCTTGACATGAGTTTTATAAGCTTCTATCCAACATATAATCACAATGAGGCTTGTTTGGTTCTTTGCCTAGAAATTTATTGGTGGGAGATACTCTTTCGGGATGTTAGGCAACTGTTGGAGTGTTGACTGAGAAGGGCATCCAAAGACTAGTTCTACTGGCAAAAGTATTGCATTTGGAAACTGGGATGTTTAGATGAAAATACTATTTCCGTTTTCTTGTTTGGAGATGCTTATCAATAGAATTGCAAAGAGCACGATGGAATTGTTTTTGCCCAATTCAATTGTACCGTACGCAAGGACAATTTGGTAGTGATAAGTTCTGTAACATTTAGAACTCTATTTCATATAATTTTTTGTAACATTTAGAACTCTATTTCATATTTTATTTCAATTTCTGTAATATTTATACTCTATTTCATATCAATTTCTGGTTTTGATAGTTGGGTTATATATACTCTTTCAACTATTCAATTTGGTGATCTAAAGCACCAAAATTGAAAACTAGCAGTATTTCAGTTAGGCTATTTAAAGTAGAGCAATTGCTGGAGCAAAGTTTAATAAGTGAGTAACATTTGTTAGTCTTTTATGTATCCATTCTATTGTTTCACCTTCTTTATTACAATTGATAATGAGAATTATTTAAGTTGTATACTTTTTCCCTAACAATAGTTACCCAATTTTTTTTTTATACTTTTTAGGTTAAATCATAATGGAGAATACGAAATCATCCTCTACTTGTGGTAAGTCCGATCTAGCATGGAATTATTTTTCTTCTTCTCAAGCATCTGATGGGAATATCCAATATAATTGTATGTTTTACGGTAGAATATTTAAAGGGGGATGAATTTTTAGAATAAAAGAAAATCTTACTGGTGTTAAGGGTAATATTGTTTTTTGCAAAAAAGTACCACTTGATGTACATGATATGATTAGAAAATATTTGCAGCAATAAGTAAAAAAGAAAAAGGAAAATAAAGATGCTCATGATATATCTTTTGGAGATGATGAAACACCACAAGTATTAGATAAAGGAAAAAGAAAAGTTACTATTGACATAGATTCTTATTTTTCCCTAAGAACTACTCTTGGTTCTCAACCTAGTCTAAAAAGTTTTATGGCTGATAAAGATGTTGTTTTACGATGTAAAAGAGCATGGGCTAGATGGTTCTACCATTCATGTATTCCTTTAAATGCTTTAAATTCACCATATTTTCAAGAAGCAATTGATACTACAACAGCAATAGGTCCAAGATTTCAGGTACCTCTTATTATGAGTTGTGTGCGCCTTTGCTTTAAGATTTAAAAAGGGAATGTCAGTTAATTGTGGATATATATAAATCTAGTTGGGAATCAACAGGATGCACTATTATAGCAGATAGGTGGACTGATCAAAGACAAAGAATCTTGATTAATTTCTTGGTTTATTGTAATATTAGAACAACTTTTATCAAGTTTGTTGATGCTTCTGATATGGTAAAAAGTGCTAATGCTTTATCTGAATTATTCTCTGAAATTGTCGAGTGGGTTGGACAAAAGAATGTTGTGCATTTTGTTACAGATAACGCAACTAATTATGTATCAGATGGGTATTTATTACAATCAAAGTATGGGCATATTTATTGGTCTCCATGTGCTGCTCATTGTATAAATCTTATTATAAAAGATATTGGTGATATGAACCATATTTCTAGTCTTACTTCACGCGCATCTAAGATCACAATTTTTGTGTATAATCATGTCACATTTTTGTCTTGGTTAAGAAAACAAGAAGATTGGGTTGAGATCATTCATCCCGCTGCTACCAAGTTTGCAACTACATTTATTACTTTAAAAAGTGTCTATGAACATAAGCAATTACTTCAAAATTTAGTGACAAGTAAATACTTTTCATGTCATAAATTATCAAAGAGTGAAAAAGGAAAAGAAGTTTGTGATATTATTCTAGATAATAAATTTGGGGATGCTTGCTTGATCATTGTGAAGATTGTGGCTCCGCTTATAAGGCTGTTGAGGATTGTTGATTCATATGAGAAGTCGTCTCTAGGATATATATATATATATATATATATATAATGGTATGTATAAAGCTCACAAAATAATTATAAATATTTTTAAAGGGAAGGAGAAACTGTACAAGCCTTATATAGATATTATTGATCGATGATGGGATAAATATCTTACTCAAAGGATCCACTTAGCAGCTTATTTTCTCAATCCTTATTGCTTATATAGTGGAGAAGAACGTACAATTAATATTATGGGTGGTTCGTTTGAGGTGATCTAATGCAAAGGTATTTTCTCTATTGAAGAGCAATCATAAGCAATAAATGAAATTAAATTGTATCGTGAAGGTTTAGAGAGTTTTGCTAGATCATCAGCAAAGAGAGAACTTATGTTGAAAAAAATGCAAGAGGTAAGTTTTATACTTTTAATTCATTATTTACTTATTAATAATATATATTTTATCATAACAATTAATTTAAAATACAGATGAGTGGTGAAGATTATTCGGTAAAAGTTCTCCAACATTGAAAAATTTTGCTATTAGGTTACTCAGTCAAGCAGCTTTTACATCAGGTTGTGAACGTAATTGAAGTATTTTTTAACGTATTCATACAAAAACACGAAATCGTTTGGAATATCAAAGACTTAATAACTTTGTTTACGTTACTTATAATCTGAGAATGAAGAACAGATATTTTACTATTTTATAGTTTTGTTTTCATTTCAATAATTTTATTTTTGTCATTGATTTTATAATTTCTCTATTATGTATTCAGATCGTTTAGTAAGAAGAGAACATATGATCCAGTTGATATTGATTGTATTGAACATACTGATTTTTGGATCGACGAAGAAGAATCAGTAACTTGAAAAGACGATTTATGAAGAAAATGTGTTTGTCACAACGAATGAATTAAGAATATCTACTGATGGTCAGTTCATATCTTATTTTGAGCATATTTAAGTTACTGTATTGCAACTTTATAATTGAGAATAATTTTATACATTACTAATTTGTAATTTATTTTAATGCAGTAGAAGAAGTTAATGCAAATACTTTAGATGAAAGCGTAGTTTACGAATCTTTAAATAGCATTGAAGAATTTGGAGCTTTTGACGATGATGAGACACAACCTCCTTCAAAAATACAATTTTAATTTGTATTGTTATTTTAATATTTTTATCAGACTCATATTTATTTATTATTAATTCATTATATAATAATAGACATTGGTATATTTTTATTTCAATAAAATATTATATTTTTACTTATTCTTATAAGTTTTACTTCTTATTTATTATATACCGGTTTTATAACGGTTCACTACCGATTGAACCTCTAAACTTTAAATCTTTCCTTCGACCGGTCTAATGTCTGGTCCAGTTTTTAAAACATTGGATAATTGTACTTTTGCAGTTGAGCATTGGAAGGCAATGGAAGGAGTTTCTCAATTGCAATGAGCCGATGAGATTTATGTTCCATATAAGGATTATCTGTTTGTTGCTGTTTAATGTTTTGCCTTTGAATTGTAGTTGACTTAAATGTTTTGTATGAAGCTCTTTTAAAAAAGTTATTTTTTTAATCGACAGCCAAACAGTCAACTGGCTTTAAAAAAAAGTTCTTATAAGAAAAGTTCTACTGACAAAAGCTCTACTGATAAAAGCTCTACTCACAAAAGCTCAACCAAACGGACCCTTAAATGCTTTCTTCTTTTCTGTTATGTTCATTCAGGAGGATGCAAAGAAACATGGCAGGGCCGCAAGAACCGCTACGCAATTTGAGGCGTACAGAAGTTTGTTGCCCCACGGATGCACTGTGTGCATTGGTTGGTGTACGAGGGGTGGGTGAACCGGAAATCCATTGATACTAGTATTGAACGGGGTTTCTTCGATGTGAAAGGGTTTGAGAAGATATGGCCGACAGCAACTACTTCATACGCGTAAAAGACGCGAAATTAATTGGAAAGATATCGATCCCTTCCTGACATCTTTTGACGGTTGTACTATGAAAGCGTTACATTATCACTGCCTTAGCCTGTCTTGAAATAACAGGACAGGAAGGGAGGAGCTTTATTGTCCACTGTTCAAAGATTGTGCTGCTTTGGGACAATGAAAACCAAGCATAATGAAAACATTCCTAAAGAGATTTAGGCAAGTGGATCAGTGGACTACATATGTGTGTATATATATATAATACAAGCCTATAAACTACTGGTGCCCCATGTACAAAGAAGCATAACTCTTAGCCTACAAAATTAGATTCATTTACAACCAATTCATTATACCTTTCATCCACCTCACTACGTGTTGACAAAAGATAGAACTACTAAAACATCTAAGCTAGTATCTCCCCTTCTTCCCCATTCCCGTTTAGAACCACTTCATCCATATCTTCTTCATCCTCATGTTTCATGAACAACCCCAGACGCTCTAGTGGACTTGCAGAATCTACCACTTCAATTCCTCCCTTTGCCAATTTGCTGCCACTCCTGTCCAAATTGGCACTAGAGGATAATGAACACCCACACAGCATCTCCAGCTCTTTTATTATCTCTCGGTTCTCTTCTATCTCAACAGTCCTTTCCATCTGGTGGCAACCAAGAAAATTTTTAAAATCATATCTACCATAAACATCTCTGAAAACACAAATATTAGACTTCCAATCAAATCTATAGGGAACTAACCTTTTGTAGTGCCACACGTGCAGCTTCTCTTTCTTTCTCGCGTTGTTTTTTCAACTCTACCTCTTTCTTCATTCTAGATGCTACTTCAGCAGCTCTGATTTGTGCTTCAATTCTAGCCTTCTCTGTAAGGAGCGATGAAAGTTCATATATGATGACATACTACAAATTAGAAGTATCTATCTTAAGACCATGAAAGCAAGCAACTATCTTCCACAAAAGTTGTTACCACAATATTTATCTATTTAAAAGAAACAGCAGTTTAGTACACAAAATATGCACAGAGCTTCAATTGGCACTTGGCTAAAGAATCCAAAAAGGACATAATATGCTGGCACTTGAACCAGAAATCCCACACAATGAACTATACAAGCAAGGGGTTTTTCAAGAAGAGAACAAGATTGAAGTAGGGGAACGTATAGTTTGCCTCAACTGTAACTTTTAGGGATTATATAAATACCTGAAACTTTGATTTGATCAATTATTAAACAAGGTTTGTCATGGATCTTTGTTAAGAAGCATAGGGATTTAATAGTAACAAGCCATTAACTTTCTACTACACGATCATAATACAAAGCTATCAACCAGGGTTATAAAATACAGGTTAACAAGAACTATCAACTCGAGCCCAATAAAAAACATAGAAACAGAACATTTATAGGATGCCAACTGCTCGGTTGAAGTACTTCCAAACCTACACCATATCAACTGGAACATTGTTTTACCGAAGAACAGAAAATGAATAGGGTTTCAAGTATTTGTTTGTCAGTTGTAGATCACAACCCCAGTATGTTATACTTCCTTGTGTATTCTTGTTACGTTAAGTACCTCATCAAACAAGTTAAAAATTATGGCACTTCAACAGAGTAAACTTAAAAAGGTAGCTAATAGACTCCAGAATGTCACAATTGCTAGGGCCCATGTGACATAATCCAATTTTTAGTCCTCATAAATATCAAATTGCTTAACTCACCTTCTCGCTGCCTCATTTCTAATAGTTCCTTTTGCTTCTGTATGCTTACGGGATCAGCCTTATCACCCTGAAAATATCACATCAACAGCTCACATGCAAAGTTCGAATATATTTGTTACCTTAACGTATGGAATCAAAAGCTTCCTCCAGTATCCCATACCAACAGCGTTTTTTTCACCCAACTAGTGAGATTAAAAAACATGATAGGAGTACTTGCATGGTCAAGAAGTGTCTTATGTTGAGCTTTCAAGATAGTGTCTGCAAATCGTTTCTTTAGCATTGCAGCACGAAGGGCCTTCTTAGGAGATAACGGCACATCAAAAACAGCATGTCTCCATCCTAATCCACACAACAAGCAGCTAAATCAACATAGCCATCATACCAACTAAAGCAGCCAGCGGTCAAACTGAATTTAGGCATAACAAGAAATACTGACCTTCTCCAGATGTAGCATCAGTTGCATGTGTCAAAAGTGAAGAACTAGAGCCTGTGTTTTCCTCATCCAATGCACTTTGACCCCCTTTACAATGATTCCAAGTTCTTACTTAGACATCAATGGCTAAGTAGTAGAATATAACATAAGAAATGACTCTCACCATCAGAATCTGGATCTAACTTGCTCACTTGGGACATTGACATGCTTTTGGCTTGACAATCCTATATTAGAACCCCAAGAGTCAATCACAACTAACACTACATTACATATTTAGCTGAGAATAGCATGCAGTATTTTATTACCTGTCCTATAGTATCATTGCTAAATAAGCGATGATCTCTGTCCAATGATCCCTCAGAAGATATATCTAACCAATAACAACAATATAGCTGGTAAGCCAATCACCAAGAACTATGAACACTAAGACCAAAAAAGTAACAGTGTAAACACCTGAGAATGTATTAGTTGAGTCACTGATAACGCTACATTGACATGTGATCCTGTCACATTTGTTACATTTCGAGGCAACTGAGCTAGATGATGGCTTTGAAATAACAGATACATTACTGTGCCAACCACCATCAGTGCCTATAAGACACATTGCCAATTAGCTCCGATTAAGAGCCATAAAGAAGAAACCATATTCCGAATCTTCTGTACCTTTATATGAATTTTGCTCCAATGATTTGTTCACACACTTTTCAGATGGTTTAGCAAGCTTTACCTTCAGGAGAACAAATAGCACAAATTCAATTGGAAAACAACTTCAAAACACGCAAATGAAATGGACCAGCTAATAAACATTTATGGGAAGGTATAATTATAGGCAGAAATATGACATCATAAGTTTAGCAATGAAATTAAGCAGGAACATCACCTACACCTTTTACAGAGTAATGAAAATAACTTACTTTTAAAGATCTTGTATCAGAAGAATTCATCAACCTTGCTTCTGACGCCTTTGACCTCTTGCTTAAAACATTATTCTTCGAGTGAGGAACTATAAGATCACTTTGTCTTGCATCACATTTTGTCTTCATTTCCTCGGTAACAAATTTTCCACTCCCAAGGTTTGGTTCTTCACAATGCCACTTTTCCTCCAATGATTTCCACCTTTTCTCGAACATCTCATTTAGCTCAATTGCAATATTATGAACGAAATTTTCTCTTGGATTATATAACATTGCATTTGAGAAGGTTAATCTAACATCAGCTGCAAATTCTTCGGGATAGAGATAAAGATTTTTGTCCAGTTTGGACTTTATTGTTCCTAAATCCATAGGCTCTGAAATTATTGAGAAATAGTCAGGGATCTCCAGCTTAACTGGATCCACTGGCACATTGAAGAAAAGACCAAATTTGTGACCCATCAGAGTTTTTAAAATGGCAGAACATTGATGTGTCACACTGCGGCACATTTTCGGCCTTTTCTTCTGATGAGCCTCCGTGACTCCAGACAGAACACGCCTCTTTGCACCAAGAACTGCAGATTTCTCGGTGGAACTTTGTGCTTTACCTGTCTGAGAGTGACAGCTTCCATCCACGGAAGAATTGGGATTCCATTCATTGTCATTAATCTCACATGAACTTGGCTGAGAAACAGCTTCTATTCTCCTAGAGGAAATCTTAATCTTCAAGTTGTTTTTGGCAATCACAGGCTTAGCAGCAATCATCATGATAAAAGCCAACACCAGAAGATGCACCACCTCGAGCAGTATCCCTAAAAGCTACCCTTATCCACACAAAGAGCCAACTGCCAACTAATGGCAAAAGCCTTCCTCCAAATAAGTACCAGCATAAAAGAATTAAGATGTCTAGTTGATCTAAACAGAAGCAAGATGAATTATCATTAGACCAGTAGCGTATACAAAACCCTAATTACAAGAGAGACAGGAGTATAATTAAACATAAGTTTATTGGACATATAAATTTTACCCAAATTGCTTATGAAAGTTCCTTAAGATGTTTCACATAAATTAAAACTTAGAACTACAAAAGAGACAGGAGTATGTACACATAAAACACATAGACACCCAATTAAGTTCGAATATATACCTTGAGTTTTGACAATCTCTCTTTATGTCCTTGATACTTAAAGGTCCAAAGTCGCCAACCTGAAATAAGTACATATGTAAGTCCATTAAGTGAAACAAACTAAAGTTTGGACTGCAGATTTCATTAAATTCTTAGGATCCAAACCTCAATCCTTGACACTTTGCATAAAAACCTAACCAAACCAGCTAAAAACTAACTTCTCTTACTCTTACTCTGTTATTTAAAATAGTGCTGACAAACAAAAGAGACAAAATCACTGACTCCTCCCTAAAACCATGCCATCAAACAGGAATGCAAGATAAACCACAGTGTGACGAAAGGCTCAAAGGATAAAAGGGAACAAAATGAACAAATTACAAGGAAGGAAGTAGTACACCTAAAGCAATGCTCAACTACGAACCTAGTATTGAACCGTCAATGAAAGCAAGAGGTGCCAAAATAAAAATTATAATAGATTTGAAACTAGAGAAATTAAAAATAGTGAAAATCGAAAAACTTGACAGAGACGCAAGAACACAAAGTGAACATGAAAAATACAGATGTTAATCATGACAAAGAAAAGGAATTACAACAGAAATATGCTTGTTTATGTCAGAAAAAACAAAGGAAACACAACCAGGTCGCAAGTATCAAAAAGACACTGGAGAAACAGCAAAAAAGTTTAAACCAGAGGTCCTCCCAAAATCACTAAAAATTTTACCCAACAAAAGCAAGGAAGCCTTAAGATGTCAGATCCTGGCAACACTAGCAGAAGCACAGGATGGAATTGATGGTATCACAAGTATATATAAAAAGTATGGGCCTGTCGATACAACACTAAGATCGAATGAAGATGTAAACTTATCCACGGCTACAGTATAAACAAAACATTTATTTTGAGGTATCATATCATACATGGGGTTGCATTACCACTCTTGACAGCCTCCTAAAGCATCCACAATAAAATGAACTGAAGCATAAATCAAAATACAATATTTCATGGATTTGAGATTGCTTACAATAACATAAATTACTAACTGATTATGAAAGTTACATAAATTACTAACTGATTATGAAAAGTTACAATCTCCAAAGCAATTATGAAACAAAATCAAACAGAATAACTAAAATGGCAAAACATATATATTTAAACATATTAGAAGATAAAAGGGTTAAACTGAACCCTAACATTTTAACTCTTCCTTGCTTTTGTTTTAAAAGAAAGCAAAAGGGATATGTGAGAGGTTTTCGATTGTAAGAGAGGAAAGTGACTAACGGAAAGAAAAAGATGAAAGCATACACAAAATATAAAGCAAGAGGAAAAAAATGTTGCCAGAAGAAATTAACCTTGTTAACCCTAAACTGCAAGAATCCAACAAAATTTTGCGTACGCAAAAACCAATGGCGACGGTGGAGAACGGAATTGGATTTTCTCAAAAACAGATCAGAGAATCAAAATGATAAGAGAGAAAATGAGGTCACGTCAACACCAGGATCGTCTCACTCCAGATCTAACCGGCTATCATAAATTCCAAATTGGAAATCGAAGCAAAATGTAGACTTTGTATTACTGAAAATATCTAGAGATTGGATCGAACATGAAATGAATAAACCCATAATACTCTATCAAAGAACCCAAACAAACCCAAGTTACCCTTCCGGAATCATCAGCGTATTACTTTGGTCCTCAATCCTCTTCAAAGACACTAAGCAAGATGATCCTCGACCAAGGATGCTGATTTTATTGCAAGCCTTAACGATATACATATTATAAACGAGCAAAAAAGTAGAGAAGAGGAAAAAAGAACTGGAAAATAAGGTGTACCAAAAATAACAGAAACCAAGTAAGCCGAATACCAAGAGAAGGAAAGATTGCAGAGAATTAACATCTCCATCGATAAGGGCTTATTGCGGTTTCTCCTTATACCATTCTCAAATCGTAAATTTAAGCACAAAAACAATATTAACAATACACATATCAATGACGAAAATAAGAACAACTTTAGGGTTTAGACTAAAGTAATCGCACCAGTTACCTGCGAAACCACCAGATCCTTCGTATAAAAATTGAAAGATGAAAAAAAAAGAACCCTAGCGCCAAATCAAGGAGACGCAGAGAGGAGAAGAATTAGGGTTTTAGAGCGAAAGTGAGAGTGAACGTAGCTCCCTTTCTACTCTTTCCTCTTATCTGTCTCCAAGTGGAATGGAGACTTTTCGTTCGGGTTTATAGTTGTAAACTCCGTCTAAGATGAGTATGGTATAGGGTTTAACTTCCGAAATTACCCTTTAGCCCTTAATGATTGGGAAAGAGTGGCTCTTTCCGCTTCGTTGCTCAATTATATTCCTTTTGTACTAAAATAATCCTGTCCTGTCCTTTACCGAGTAAGTCGGTACGACACGGAAAAGTAACCCAATCTTATTTTGACTAACCTCCTTAAAAATAATTAAAATTTTTAATTTAATTATAAAAATTTAAATTATTTAATTTTTTAGTTAAATCTAGTTTAATAATTATTGTCGTTGAAAATTAATAGTTTATATAGGAAATTGAAAATACAAAATCAAATATAAGTATAAACCTTAAAACATAATTTTTAGGAAGGTAAAAGACATACCTCTTCTATAATTTAAAAAATTTTAGAAAATCACTTGATCTTTAAAATTCTTGAAAAAGAACTCCTTCTGCTTTCAATTTTTTTAAATGTTTATTTTAAACTTTAATTAAAAATAACTACGAAATACACCCAATACAAATATCAAATATGAACTAATTAAATATCACTAATATAATAATTTAACTCAGCTTTAAACTATGACTCAAACGAAATTAATTTAATAATTTAAAATAATTATAATAAATTATTTAATTTAATTAGATCGGTTCGAGTTTAAGAGTTTGGTTCAATTGTCATATAACAACATTTAATTAGTCTATATTTGATATTCTAAGTTAAAGGTGAAGTGAATCACACGTTAATACAATACCAAATAATGATATAAAGATGCACAAGAAGGGGTGGTTGAATTGTGGTAAACTTTTTGTTAAACCCCTTTAGTAAGATCTTGTTTGTAAAAGATCTTTAAGACTTGCGTAA
>JAOTBA010000002.1:32331216-32354524 GCA_025629845.1 Erythroxylum squamatum | reverse complement strand
TCAGCTCTTACTTTATAAATTCCTAAGTTTAGGATTTGTAATGTATGGTTGGGCTACTTGATTATAGTTGTAATCAATTCCTAGATATTCATATTGTGTAGTTTAGATTCGTTTATCTAGAACTTGCGCTTTAATATATGGAGTTTCATATGTTTATAGTTGTAATCTCTGATTCTCTCTTATCTTGCATGGTCATGTTTGATATTGAGTTAATTCTAGATTTCAATTGACTTGTTGCATGAACTTATCCCACTACACACATTAAGAGCATTTAACAGGGTTTTAAGAAATGGAGTCCCATTGATTAGGATCCTGGACTTAAAGAGTTCTTTAAGGTCTACCAACTTGAAACTTAGTGATTTCCACTCCTACCAAAATCAATTTCGAACTATTATGGCCAAAGCTCATTTTTAAGAGAACTTTATCACTTTTTAATCACTTGTTTTCCATCTTTTCGTTTTCTATATGCCAAAAATCCAAAAATACGTTTTACATACATTTTACAATTCAATTTAGTTCAGTTAGTGATTTCAACAATCAAAACCCCCTTTTTTCCTAATTAGCTTGCATAGCATGACATATAGGTTAACTTAGGTTCATTCAGTTTATGTTTCGATCAAGTGAAACGACCTAAAGTTGCACCCTATATTGCAATTCTTGGACTATTTTTTATTTTACCTCCAAGGGCTTAACGATTAAAAAAGGTATGAATCATACAGTTAAACCAAAATATGACAATTTTTGCCCATATAAACACAAATTAAATGTAAGGCACAATAATTCGAATAATAACCAAATAAAGCCATAAAGATCATTTTCAGTGACAAAAACCCATCCAAATGATATGAAAATATATATAAACAAGTGAGTTTGTCAAAGAACAATCTCTTTCAATCATATTTCAAATTACTGGTTGAACCTTTTGTCTTACTGGTTTAACTTCCAGTCCGATTTTTAAAAAAGTTTAAGATGATACTATAAATAACGGTAAACACTAATTTAGACCTTTTAAGAAACAATTTGTGTAGACTTTTAGTAATATTACAGTCTAATGATTAATATTACATTTCAATACCAATTATTTAGTATAAAACAAAGACTCTATAAGAGTAATTATAAGAAATTTTGGTAACAATCCAAGCATAACCACAATATTAACTATTACAGTTAGGCTCCCCAAAGAACAGATACTGCTACTATAGTTCCAATAGTTATTGCTAGAGATGATATCTATGGGGCCCATAACCACAACAGAGGCAACAATTACGTACAATAATCAGGCTCTAATGGTTTGTTCCTGAGGAAAAACATAGCGTTGCAGGTCACAAGGGTAGCGACTCTGTTCTACTAGAGCAGTAGCTTCATATGCTCTGTAGCAGCTTATTTTCCTGTATAAATTAGCTGCAGTATCCAAATGAGTTCCTCAACGTAACGACCGACTTCTTCAAAAATCCTTGTCAACTTCCACCAAGCATTACAACACACCAAGGTTCTCTATCTGGATGTTGCAGAGACTCACATAATTGTTAACTAGCTTCCTTGCAAATGAGATAGTATAAAACTAAGCAGCAGGTAGTTTTGTAACTGCGATCAACCTCTAGCCAAAAGGAGGTTTTATCTCATAACACTTAAGTACCAGTTCTCCATGATAATTGCAAGGGAAACCAATTTACCTCCAACTGTGGTTATGAAGCTATCAAGGGTTCCTTTGTATCTTCATCATATTTGCTGCTATAATAGGAAAATAGGGTTAACTGAAATATGCCAAGCTTTGTTCCAATTCCGTTAGGGACCTGTATCATATGCATTTGAACAAACTTAGTGAGAAGTATGAAAGCATCAAGTAACAAATTTCAACTGATGATCAAAATAACACTGCTAAAATTACACCTCCACCTATTTCAGGTATTCGTTATTATTTATTCATTCAATTTGGTATTTATCATTATTTATTCATTCAATTTTTCCGTTTTTATTTCTTTTTTACATTAATTATATTATCATCTGTTATTTATCTATCTGGCATTTTTATCCAAAAAATTAATATTACCTGTAGCTAATATACTTTGATTTTTTATATTTTTAGAACATATTGTTGAATCTTCTTCATCAGTCAAAAAATGCCTTCATTAAAGATACAACCATAGTGAACCCACACCACAGTCAAATGTAGATGTGATCATCACCCATAGTGAACCCACACCACAGTCAGATGCTGATGTTGATCGCAGTAACAAAAAACCTAAATTGTGATAAGCTATTTCTGTTAAAGCAAAATAATCTTGTAACTTATGTAATTATTCAAAATTCATAGACATCTCAACATATCAAAACAAAATGTTTTCTTTACTTTTATGTTTATTTCTCTCTTTTTAACATTTCCTGTTTTGTATTGCATTTTCATTTTTATCAGATTTTCGTCAAATAAATTCTTATAAATAGAACATCATGTGCCTGGTTAAGTTATTCTCATTTTACCAGTAATCTTAATATTACATGTTATTTAATTATTTCTAGATAAATAATACTTTATTAAATATATACAACAAACTAAAAAAAATTCTAAGCTTCAATCTTAAAAAAAAAATAGTACAAATATCATCAATTAGTTTTAGACATCCTATTTTATATTCGCAAATGATAACTTCATCAAAATGCTCGTCCATGCTCTTCACTTTTTTCAATCACGGGCGTGACTTAATAAGTTACACCCGTGACTGATGCTATTACATTTCCTTTTTTTCATTCCAAATTTTTAATAACTAATTTTACTAATCGATATGTAATATTCTAACTTTTATATTTTTAATAATTCCATCATAAAAGCCTACAATCATATAATAAAGTAAAACTATTCAAGAATCAAATTTTAAATTAAGCATACACACTTCAGTCACGGGTGTGTCTTAAATAAGTCACACCCGTGACTGATTATGTTAAATTAAACATATACGTGGTTATATTAAGATCATCAGCCATGGTGTTTATACACACAAATTAAACATTCGCAATACACTTGGTGTGTTAGGATCATCATGTGATCAAGTCACACCTGTGACTCATGATGTTAGGCTATCAATTAAACATAAAATTCAACTAAAACCTTAACGAAAAAAAACATGAAATACTACATAAACATCAAAACCTACGATCATATAATAAGGTGAATCTATTCAATAATCAAAAGTTTCTGCTCACAAATTAAACATTCACAATACACTTATATTAAGTATTGTTTTTCTTTCTTCTTAACAATGGTACACCATACCTATACTTCTCTTTGGTTATCTTCTTCTTCTTCACACTATCTTTTTTATCAACAGTTACATTTACAGCATCCAACTTCTCAACGGTCTCCAGTACTCGAATTTTGTCTCCTCTTTCTTCTTTGAATTTTTTCTTCTCTTTCTTCTTCTTTATTCTTTGCAAGAACATTGTTAAAGAGACTTAATAATATTCAATAATCAACAATAACGTGAAATTAAGGAAAAAACAACATCAATAAAAACACTGAACCATAAAAACATAAACACCAAAAAAAATAAATTAATAATAACAATAATTTATTTTCTCATTTAATAATTAAAGATGTTAAGAGATCATTTAAATGAACGCAACCTAAGATTTTAAAACTCATAATAATTCGTGAACAAGCTATTCTTCACATGCATAACCATAATTGACAAGTACATCAAGTGAAAGACCATTAATAAGTGTGATAGACACTCACCCAATTTCCCTTCTTTCAAGCTCATATGTGTTTAATTGTTGATATTTTTAATCATTTACTCTTAGTGATTAATGATATGAAAATACTTAAGATACTCACTTTAATTCATATATGATTTTAGGTACAATTTGGAAGCAAAGAAATTAAAGTGAGTTTAAAGCATTATATACGGGTCATATTCTAGAAGATTTATTTTTGCTTGTCTTCACGAAGTAAAAAGAAGAAAATAAAAGTCAAGAAGAAGATAAGAAAAATGAAAGAACAAAGAAGAATTAAAGTGGCTGAAAAACAAAATACTGGAAATTGCATGTTCCATGCAATTACGTGCATTTAAATTTAATGAACAATCATGCTTAAGAGGACAATGTAGCAGGTGGCCAAGCTTGGAAGCCAAGGCTAAGACGACATACAAGCAGCTGGGAAGGAGGAAAATATGGCAACGCAAGGCACAACCAAGATGAGAGACCAAAAAATTCGCCAACAGAGTAGGAAACAAGGAGCAAAACGGCAACACACGGATAAGCTGGCCAAGAAAAACGACAGCGTACAGAAGCAGCGGAAGGGGGCTTTTTGCATGAACAGAAACGTGGCCATCGATATAAAAAATTATCACTTCAAGCTACAGGACGCGGAGAAGAGTAGGAGAGCTGCGTGAGAGGTTTGCGTTAAACGCAGACGAGGAGTGCGTTTCAAGAGGAAATCATAGCTGAGGTTAGGTAGAAACAAAACATGGAGGGGTAAATAGTAATGGTGACCCAAAAACTTAATTGTCCTATCGATGAATAGTGAAGAGTAGAGAGGGCTGCATAAGAAGGCAATGAAGGAGAGACGAAGGGGTCTTCGGTAGGGCTACAAAATGGGGGCTGAAGCATTTTTTGGAGAAAGACTCATGAAGGGCTAGACGTCTCGATGCCGATTCGAATGCGACATTGATGCTGACGACCAGGGTTAAGTTTTTTTTAATTGTTTTGTTGTTTCTTTCTCTCATTAGAAATTGATTGTGTTATCCTATATTAATTGGTTTGGGCATTGTGTATGGATAATTGGATGTTCGTTATTGTTCAGTTATTTGTGTATGAACCCATTGGGTATTGTGAAAAGATGATTTTAATGCATTTATTGAATCGTTTAATTGCAAACACATTGCTAGAATTTCGATGTAATCCGTAATTGTTATGTTGATTAATGATCGTATCTTGATTAAACAAAACCTAAGAGAAAACTCGAGTTAATAATTAACCCACTATTAATAGTTGCTAGGAGAGGTTTAAGAACAACAAATCAAAGAAATATACTTAATTAGGGTGTAGACTGAGATTGAACCAAATAACCGGGTCCCTACCAAATTCCCCACTTTTATCTTTTTGTTCCATGTTTTCTTTAATTTGTTTTTATTAGTTAGTTTCATTTTATTTTCTTCTTAAAAAAATCCAAAACCCCCCGCTAAACCTAAACACCAGTTACTTTCGTTTAATAAACTTTGCATACACTCTCTGTGAGAT
The DNA here is from genome assembly GCA_025629845.1 of Erythroxylum squamatum. Classification (NCBI taxonomy): domain Eukaryota; kingdom Viridiplantae; phylum Streptophyta; class Magnoliopsida; order Malpighiales; family Erythroxylaceae; genus Erythroxylum; species Erythroxylum squamatum. Next base: position 32,349,292 of record JAOTBA010000002.1, on the reverse strand, counting down.
CGACCTAGACTCACCACTACTATAGTAGTAGTCTAGTTATTTTATTTTGACTAACGTAATGACGCACGGTCACAAGCACTCAAAGGCTAAAAATATTCACTCATTTTTCATTTCATGTTAAACATCAACCATAAGCTTGCTAGCTAATCGAATCTTCACTACTATATATCTAACACAACATTAATCCAGAGGTCTTTATTTTGGTTGTAACAAGGCCTAGGTAAAGGTAGGGAAAAGATAAAATTAGGCTTATAACCAAAGGACTAATTGAGAATTTAAAATGATACAAACCAATAAAATATAAAACAAAGAAATTTTCTTTTCAACTTGAGACATAACTCAAGCAATCTCCTTTACTTTTCCAGTCTACCCTTTCCCTCATTTTCTTTTTTTCTTTTTTATGCCATTTTCTCCTTCTCTTTTTTCCCCTTTTTCCCTTTTTCTCTTTCTTCTTCAGTTGACAAGATTTACTTTTTTCTTAATATATAACAACATATATCCTTCTCTTTTTTTCCTTTTTGCCTTTTTTTCTTTCTTCTTCAATTGATATCATTTACTTTTTTTTCCAATATACAACAACATATATACCTTTTAAATGCTCAACTTGCCCTTATGGCGGGTGTAATCAAAACAGACAAACAATAAAGGACAAAGCTCATGTTTTAGGTTTTAACCAAATAAAGGATCCTTGCAAGCTCAAAGGAGTTCATTAAGGATAATATCATAGTAGCTTTTAAGCTCTTAGGTTAAATCCTAAACGCCTTCATCATTTTCATGTTTGCATAAAATTATGTAATCTCGACTAGTATTCGCAAGCAAGTTCTAGATTTGTTTAACCATGAAAGAATACTCTCAACAACGAATACTTTTTATTGGTCTCAAACTCTGACCAAAGGAAAGTCTCATTCATCTATCATAACAAGCTAATACCCTTTCAATTAAAATCTAGGTCAATCAATTGACGCATGCAAATATATTTATTCACTTATATTATACATTTATAACCCCGATTAAGTTCACCCAATAATCAAATATCTTTAACTATTAAACAAAAAATTAAACACAATATCTACAACAATCATAGTCCACATCATAGGAAATTAAATAAAAAACCTAACATACAATCAACATTAATTAAGACAAACAATAAAAAAAAATTGATGACAAACAATCAAAATAATAAAAGAAAAAGATAGAAATACCATTCTAAGATGAAGGTGGATGTCTTCTCGACCAAGGATTAAAATTCGCTAGCAAATCCTTGATATCCACAATGTTTGCCTCAATCTTCTCCAATCTCTCATTCGTTTGCCGTTCAAAAACAATAAGTTGATTGGTTAATGATTGATATTCCATAGAAGTAGGTGCAATGTTAAACTGCGTACCTTCATGTGCTAAAGGGTCTTCCCCTTGTGTACCTTTACCTGCTTCAATCCGACTTCGCTTACTACTTGAAGGTTCTGTTGCCACATCACTAATAACAAAATAGCAATCGCCTTGCCGCCTTGCAATCTTCATAGACACCAAGGATTGCAAATCAATATTTATAATTTGATTACAAATTTTTATATTACCCGACATTTATTTATACATTAAAATTATATAACAATCTAATATGATACAATAAATAATGGTAGAATTAAATTAAATGGGCATTATATTGTTGCGCATTTGCGCAGTATCTATCTGCTTGTCTGTCTCCAAGTGGGCGAGAGACTTTTCGTTCGGGTTTATAGTTGGAAACTCCGTTTAAGACAAGTATAAGTACAGGGTTTAACTTCCGAAATTACACTATAGCCCTTAATGATTAAGATAGAGTGGCTCTTTCCGCTTTGTTGCTTAATTATATTCCTTTACATTAAAGGAAAAAGTATCTACATTTCCCATTTGTACTAAAATAATCCTGTCCTTTCCTTTACAGAGTAACTCGGTACGACACAGAAAAGTAACCTAATCTTACTTTGACTAACCTTGTCAAAAACAATTAAAATTTTTAATTTAATAGTAAAATTTTAAATTATTTAAATTATTTAATTTTTAGTTAAATTTAGTTTAATAATTATTGTTATTAAAAATTGATAAATTTATTAGTTTATCAGCTGATTTTTTTAAATTAATAAGTTCTTCTAAACTAAAATTAATTAATTAATTTTTAACAATATATTTTTTCAATTAAACTTTAAATGCTTCGATCAGTAAAGATAATCTCTTTCAATCATATTTTAAATTCTTCAATTTTATTCAATTTTTAATAAATTTTATGATCTAATATTGATTGAACTTTTTAAACCTTAAACTCCTTATCTTACATATTTAACTTATTGTTACGATAGTAACTACGTGTACAAGAAAAACTACTCCAAAAGATTTATAATAAATTGATGCAATAGTAAATGAACTTTAATGTTTCCCTCTCAAATATTTAAAGTCATGTCCGTTGAGAGGACCTTCACGAGTCACTTACAGAAAATTGAAATTTTGACCTTTTAGACAGTAAAATCTCTCCTCGGACTTCTCATAAAAGTTGTAAAGCTCGAAGTCTTCTTCGAAAGCATACTTAAATGGCCTCAATCCGAGATCCACAACAAAAGTTATGCCTCTTGCCCCAACATCTATCCAATTGCATCCTTATTTTCCAGGTTTCCAACTCTTTACTTACTACAATCAACACCTTATGCTTGGTCTATCATTTCTAATTTAATTACTCATCATTTACCCATTATTCTAACTCCATTTCAACTCAATATCATCCATAAACAAATTATAGTCCATGATTGATCATGAATACTAAAAAAAGAACATATACATATATATACATTCATCATTAACTTTATACACATATTCATCTTTATTTCCACCTTCATTTCACTTCTAACTATCACTTCAATTCATCTCATTTCAATAGCATAACTCAACATCTTGGTTAACATAACTTTCACTTCATTATGCCCTTAATTCACAACTTATAACATCTACATAACAACTTATAACTCATGGTTTTCATACTCTCAAAACAGAATACAAACACATGTATTCATCCATCAATTAACTACACCCAGTACTTAACTTCAAGTCAAATTTTGAAACTCTTAAAGATAGAATTTGAATTCCATGTCTTCATGAAAAATGTAGCCCTATGTCTCTAATTTAATCCAAATTAAAAATCATCCCATTTGGATATCTACATATCAATTAATAGCTAAAATACTGATGCATATCCAATGGAAATGTTATAGCTAACATATTCCAGCACACTTTAAACACCATTATCACTTTATCTCTAAACCTCCATCCTAGTTCTTCTCTTTTCAAGACACTACACTTGCCTTTTCTTTAACTTCAATACTCAATCCAATCTATTTCTAAAACAACCAATGATCCACGTTTTTATACATCAACAACAGAGCATGAAAATATTCATTCACAAATCAATTTTTCTGCACTTCTTTCTACATCATTTTTGGATTCATTCTAACTCTAAATAATCTCTACATCAGTTTATGAATTATTAATCATCATACATGTAAAAGCAAGATATCAATATATTCATTTCTTTACCCACGTTCCAGCATACATAAAACACCATTTTATGTCCATTTAACCTCTAACTATCATCATACATGCTTCATTCAACAAATCAAGAAAAGTAATGCTTATACTTACTTATTTAGCTTCATTGTCTTCAATTAACACTTAACCCTAGCTTCTCCCATGGCTTCATTTGAAACTACCATCACCACGCCGTCATGGCTAAGGCGTGCCTATTTCAACGTGACAAGGTAAAAAGAAAACAACCCCAAAATAAGGTAAAATCCAATTTCAGTTGCGAATTAGGACAAAATTGAATAAATTGACACCTTTGTGCAATAACGTTTCTTTACCTCAAATTATGTGTGATTAGAAGAAAAACAAACCTTAAATAATGTATTTGAAAAAATATTGCTCACTTATATGCGTATTATGTTTTAAATCATCATCATCGACCTCCACAATCAAAAGTAGAGATTACTGATGACTACGACTACCAGGATCCCACTTTGTAATTGTCATTAGAGTTATGGGTAATTTGATATATTTTACATTTATTGCTAATAACCTGTTGTTGTCAAATGTTAATAGCATTTGCTAATAATAGTTATTATGTTTTTCAGTAAATAAATATTTTGTTCAGTATTAAGTAACTATTACTCAAACTAACTTTTAAATTAAGGAGGTTCATGCTGTTTATTTCGATAATAACAAAATTTTTAGCTATTAATGTTTTACTTTGGATTAAATTTAAAGATCATATATTGTCACATAATTAATAGGATATATTTTGTGAGTTGATTAAAATATTCAATTTGAAGCTTAATTTGAGTATAAAGCTAAGTTTGGAACATGTTTAAATAACGGATAAGTCTTTAAACATGTCTAACTGACAAGGTTATTTTAGACAGAAAATTTGAATTCTATTAGAAGAGTTGTTTGTGAAAAAATTTTCAGTCATTGTCGGGTATCATGGCAAATAGTTACAAAAATTATAAAATTCTTTATTATTCATAACAATAATTAATAATAATTATCAAATGATAATCATGTAATTGTTTCCTTTTAAAACATGTTACTAACTTGAAACATCAACTGGCTAGCTTTCTTTCTTTAATTAAATCTTAATAATTATACAAAACTCTAAAAATAATTTTAAGATCTTCAATATAAAAATTTTTATGATTTAAAATATGATTTACCTGAATGTTAAATTATGATTTAAAATATAATATATCTTCTTAATGAAATCCTTTACTTTTAAAAAAAATATGCATCTAAATATAACAAAAAATTTTAATTCGATCAATTATAATAAATTAGTTTAGTTCGAGTCAATCAAATTCTAAGTTAATAAGTCAAGTTATGTTTGGAGAATTCAAAGATAGAATCAGATAAAAAAAGTCTTTCTTAGACTTAAACTTGACATAACTCATTGTAAGCCCTAATTTATGTGTTAAAAAGTAAATAAAAATATATTCATAAAATATTTGTGAGGAAATAGAGTTCAATTAGGAAATAATTATGTGATGCTTTGAATTATAACTATATATTAAAAAAAGTTTTTTTTCAATTATGTTTTGTATTATGTCCTTATAAGAATTTAACTACTATTCTTGAGTCTCAATTAACTAAATTAAATTATTAGCAAGACTTCCCGGTTTTAGCCAATATTCATATCAGCACTCCATTAATCAAACATGAAACATCAAATCTGAGCCAGTTTCCTTTAATAACCAATGATAAGAAAGCAGACTAGACATTGCCTAGATTGTTAAGTTAATCTAGAGATACATTGATGGTCTTGCAGAATTTGGGGAAGGTAATTACCTCATAGAAAACCTAGCAATGGTTTCAATGGTTTTTTCTTTAAACAAAGTTGGCACATTATTGGGGAGGACATTACTAGGGCTATCCAAGATTTTTTTCAGAATGATAAACTTCTTAAAGAGCTTAACTCTACCTTTATTATGGTTATCCCTAAAAAAGCTCACCCTTCCACAGTGGTAGATTATAGGCCTATCTCGTATTGTAACATGCTGTACAAAGTGATTGTTAAGATCATCGCCAATAGGCTTAGAGAAATTCTTCCTCATATTATTAGTCCTAACCAAAGTGCCTTCATTAAGGATAGGAGAATTGGTGATAACATCTTACTAGCCCAAGAAATTTTCAAAAACTACCACCTTTCTAATGGTCAAAAGAGATGTGCCTTTAAAATCGACCTCCAAAAAGCTTATGACTCCATCCATTGGGATTTCCTCATCAATTCCTTAGAAGTTATAGGCCTTCCTCCTAGGTTCATAGCTTGGATCCACGAGTGCATTTCATCCCCTTCGCATGCCATTTTGATCAATGGATCACCCTCCAAATTCTTCAAAGGCAAATCAGGGCTTAGACAAGGAGACCCTTTATCCCCTTTCCTCTTCGTTATTTGTATGGAAGTTTTTTCTAGGAGCTTGAATGGCTGCACAGTTAGAAATCCTTCCTTCAAATACCATTGGAGATGCAAAACTCTTAAACTCACCCATCTTCTATTTGCAGATGACCTATTGCTGTTCTGTCATGCTGACATTAGTTCTTCTCTATTTTTGCTCAATTGCTTACACTCCTTCTCTCAATTTTCAGGATTGGATATGAATAGGTCCAAAAGTTAGTTTTTCCTTTCTCATGACATGGCTCACTTGGAAAACCAGACGGCCCAACTGTATGGCCTTAGGAAAGGTTCCCTACCTATAAAGTATCTAAGTGTTCGCCTCATTACAGGTAGGCTTTCGAGGAGAGACTGTTTACCCTTATTGGATAAGATTGATGCGAGAGTCAATAAATGGACCCAAAAAAGCCTTTCTTATGCGGGTAGACTTCAACTAGTGAGTTCTGTTCTTTCTTCATTCCAAGTGTATTGGGCCTCTCGCTTTATTCTCCCGTCTTCTATCCTCAAGAAACTAGAAGCTAAACTCAGGAATTTTTTATGGGCTGGGAGGATGGATAGTCACCATCAATCCAAAGTTAAATGAAGTGACCTTATTAAACCCAAAAAGGATTGGGGGTTAGGGAATAAACATTTGCCAACCTGGAACCTCGTGTTGTTAGGGAAGAGGATTTGGTTACTTTTCTATGATAGAGAGGCCATGTGGGTTAGATCGGTGCATACAGTTATTTTGAGACGGAAAAATTTTTGGAGTGCACAGCCTACTAATAATAGTTCCTGGAGTTAGAGGAAAATTTTAAGTGTAAGGGACAAATTAGGGAATCAATTTAGATTTAGGATAGGTAATGGGCAATCCACTCTCTTATGGCAGGATCCTTGGCATCCAAGGGGAATCCTACGGAACTTCTTCTCTCATAGAGAGATAAATAGGTCAGGCTTACCTATGACAGCCAAGGTTTCTGATCTCATTACTAATAATGTGTGGAGGTGGCAGGATTTTCCTTTGGAACTCATAGCTGATTTTGAGGCCATTCAATATCAACCAACTAGTTCTCCGGATTATTTGGAATGGCTTCCTAGCTCTTCAAAGACTTATACCAATGGTTCAGCTTACAGACTCTTGAGACCCTCATCCCAACAGGTACCTTGGTATAATCTGGTCTGGTTCAAAAATAATAGCCCACGGTGTCCATTCATCCTTTGGCTAGCAGTCCTCGAAAATAATATACTCCCAACCTCTGTTCCCTGTGTATGTCGAACATGGAATCTAATGAGCATTTGTTTTTTAATTGCCCTTTCTCTAATTTTGTGTGGGACCATCGCATTACCCACTTCCAAATCCCTATCCCCAACGCTTCAAGCCTTCCTTCTATCCTTACTTGGTTCCACCAAACACCCCCACAGTCCCCCTTATTCCCTATACTCCTTTCCACAACGGTTTAGCACATTTGGACCGAAAGGAATTCCAGAACATTCAAGGATGTAGCCATGGAGGTAGAGAGCTTACAAGCCAGGATCATCTTCCAAGTTCTGGAGCATCTTAGCCTACACAGGTATTTAGATCTATTTTGTACTAACTTTGTGATGCAGATTACTGTTCAACTAGGGGGCCTCACCTTCCTACGAAAGAGTCCTATTGGATGACAACATTTTCAAGGGCATCGCCGGTGATCCAAATGCAATATGGATTCTATGGAGCTTTGATAGGCAATGGTATTCAGCTAACCATTGCCTATAGAAGCTGTTGCTGGAGTTAATTGGGACATTAAATACATATTAGCAGGTTTGATGATGTCGTGGTCGTCTTCTTGAATGAGTTGTGGTTTAGCCAGTGTATTGTGGGCTTATGTTGATATATTGTGGTTTTTGATGTTGTGTTACTACTTGGTGTATAACTGGGCATTTGCAGTACTTAGTTTTAGCTTGTTCTTATCTTCTTATGTTCTAGCATATTATTGATTAAGTCTTTCATCCAGGTCTTACTAAGGGTAATTGATGGTAGGGCAGGTAGATGCATGCCATTTTGTTTTTTGCATGTTAAGAGATTACCTATGGTATCTCTTGCTTGTACATAATCTTTTTATTATTTAAAAAGTTCTGATTTACCAAAAAAAACTCTTGAATATGCCTATCTTTTTAGATACATTGTATGTGTGAACTTGAAATGGAACTTCATTGGTATTTGTAAGTTAAGATTAGTAAAGGCCTGAAGTGTTGGCTATTCTAAGTTTTAGGAACTTCTGAATTGTCTAAACCCTCAGGTTTATACAAGCCAGGTCTAACAAATTCCTTAACCTTGTATGGATATGTCCAATTTGGAGCTAGCATTCATTTATTTTATAGCATATCTATAAGGTTCCGATCATGCATTTCGTACATAATATATATCAAATATATACAGCGAAAAATAAAACAGAACCTCAAAAATCATATATACTCATGCATACAGATATAGAAAACAAAAAACATGAAATGTGAGATGTTTACATACCTTTTCGATGATCTCCTTCGTTGTTTAATCTTCTCCACATTGGGTTGTTATAAACCACAATGATCAACGTAGACTGTCTCTAATGAAAGTCCACACGAAGATAGAAGGATGAAAATTCACTAGGAGATGGCTAGAATTCTTTCTTTGCGATAGCAAAGAGAACTCTTGTGAGAGTTAGAGAGAAAAACAGTGTGTGCAAGAAAGAACCTTTCTTTCCCTAGTGTTTTACATAAGATGCACAAAAATCATCTCTATTTTCTGCACCATTTGGCCTTCCATAACCCCCATCACTAATGGTGAGTTACGGGAAGTTAATGATCATAAATATCATCCATTAATGAAAGTTATGAGGAGTTAATGACCATGAATAACATGCATTAATGAAAGTTTGTGAAATTAATTGCCAAATTGGCAACCAACAATACTTGTTTCTAATCCATTCCATGCAACGTTTTCTACCATGATCACATCGCGATACAATCCTGAAACACTCTCTTATATCTTGAATCATCATTCAAGACCATTTTACTCATCCTTTGGATCTCCTATGTATGCGACTCATTAGGTTCCTGGTTATGTTGGCCACTTGAATTAACAATTAATTCAAGTAAGTCAAGAGCGGTATCTAACAATACATCATGAACCCCAATTGACTAGAAAGTTAGTGGTTTGAGTACGAACCCTTCTATATGCAGTGTTGTCATGCAATTCGTCCTTTCACCATCTATACCTCGCTTGGTTCAAAATATGGTCAAAGTGTCAACTCTTACTAGACTGATTATGTCACATCTAGTCCAAGTGATATTAGATTTTGTCCTGAGGATTTCATTACTCTATGTATTATTGAAGACTCTCTTCATGACACATATCTGCTCTGGTCAGAGACTCCTAAGTAATGACCCTGACAAGAGGTCGTGGGTATCATCTCCTTCTATCAGGGGTGGTGAATCCTTTATTGCCTACTCAGTTACCTTCGAATACCTCAAGTTGTACCCAGTCACCACCCTATGAGTAACCCCTAAAAGGCACCGAAGAATGGAGTCAAAGCACAGGATTAGTATCCGAGATATCCTTGAGCACCTCAAGTCAAAGGATATTTACACCATTGCTATAATGATGCTAGAATAGAATATCCATATGATTATCTCATAGTAGGTCAATCTAATGTACTTACTACCCTTAGTAAGCATCCACATGTTAACTCTAAACAACTCATGTCAACAACTTATGAGATCTACTACTTGATCCAATCAAGGAGTATAACATGTACTAGTCTATCCAGATTAATGATATCCCATCTCATTAATCCTATGACTAGGGAAAGTTTAGATACTAACGTAATTACACATGATAGGTACTTCATTATCATGATTTCGTCCATGTTATGTTTTCTATCAAGGACCTTATTAAATCAATTTAAGATCAACATCAAATCCATAAATATATAAACATCAAAATAATGAAAAATGCTTTTATTAATTAGAAAATGATTTATATAATAGATGCGAAAGGTGATTGCCTTTAGAACACTTCTCTAACATTGTCAATTATGATGGTTCTCTTTAAGATGCACTAACCTTTTTCTATAATCTAAAGCCTGACCCTTTTTGGTACAAAATTTTAACCTATTATTAATATGCTAAATTCTTTAGGTATATATGCTTCAAGTCTCTTATCTTTAATTAGGGCCATTTTTTCCTATAATAATAATTCATTGACCTCAATCTTGATATTTTTGACATGAATAAAAGGAAATTTTAACTACGTAGGTATTAGGGCTTCTATTCCTTTTACCAACGGGGGTCTTTTATTATTATTCTCTAGGTCGTAAAAGATTCTAAAGGATGCTTTGCAACTTATTTTTCCAAATGTCTTTAACTTAAATAATCTTTGTTTTAAGGTCTGGTCAAAGTGGTCCTATTTGTTTAAAGTCTTCTCTTGCAACCCTGGGATTCACATTTTTTTTAAAGTTTGAGAAAATGAGTTATAGTACATTATTTGTTAATATAGATTAAGGAATGCCATATTTACATATAATATGACCCATTAAGAATATATTAAGTGTCTTTCCTAATATGATTGGGTAAGATTCTAATTATACCTAACATGTTAAGTAAATCAATTATAATAAGGATGAATTTGTTTTGTTTGATAGCCAACAATAGTAGAGGTGAGATAGGATAATACTCTACAATAAAATGTTCACAAAAATGCAACTTTCTCTAGCAACTATCACATTTTTTATATAGTTAATTGCATCTCACTTGAGTAATAGCTAAAATATCCTTGTCATTATATCTTATAAGATAGGTTTGAATAACAATAGTTTGATCTATAAGATCCTTTAAAACAATATTTTAAGATTTATCTAGTCTAAAGTGGGATGATGTACTTTAAATATAGCTCAATATACAAGCACTTGTAAAGTTTACTATTAATGACATAAAATTTTATGAATCCTCAAATAGGTTTTGCACTATTGACATAGTTTAAAGGTAATTCTCCTTTATTCAAGTAGTTTTTTATAAGGTTCCTATATTCTTCTACCTATGCTTAAACTTTATCATCAATATAGTTTAAACCTAAATTCCATAAATGTGTCTTTAGGTTTTATTCCTTCCACTTCATACTTTGATAATTGATTTGCTAGATGATTTTTCTCTCCAATTATGTGCTTGACCTAAATCTACATATGTTTTGTTATGATCGGGTATAAGTTGAAATACTTCTCCTCTGTGGCAATAAAGAGGCCATTCAATTGATTGACAACAAATTTTAAATTTGACTTAATTTCACTTATTGAATCTACAAATGTATTGCCATTTGTTTTCTACATATTGATGTCTTATAGTTTTCTTCTTTATTAGAGGTATTGAACTTGTTCTTATAACAATAGTTGATATTGATGTAACTGGACTTTGAATAATAATTCCAGCTATACGTCCAGCCTCGCTTGACATGCCATCAACATTCATTGCCCAAAAATGTAAAGACTCTAGGTTAGGTTCATTTGAATTTTCTTTATCAATGAGGATAATGCATTTGACCATAAATTCTATTTATAGCTAGGATTTGGCTTATGCTTATAGGTTGAGCCTAACATTAAAGTCACTAAATTCTATTAAAAACTTCACCATCCTTCTAAAATTTTTTTTCATGTATAAAATTTGTGCCAAGGGTAAGTTTGGGACAACAAAAATGGGATAAGATTGGAAGTATATTCATGGTTTCCTTATTAACATGAAAATGGTTATAACATCTTTCTTCATTCGAGTTATACCTAGTTTCTAGTCCTTAGAGGTTCTTACTTATATAATAAATGGGTATTTCATGTACTTATTCACAAACTAGCACTATATTAGATGCTTTTGATACGCCAAAGATATAGATGTATATAACTTCACTATTGTAAGGGATAGTGAGGATAGATAGATTTTGTAAGTAAATTTTTAGATCTTCCAATGCTTGCTACCAGTCCTTACACCATTTAACTCTTTTAATTTTTTTTCATTTTGAAGAATTGGAGATATCTTTCTATGAATTTAGAGAGAACGTGCGACAAACTTATTATTTTACCATTAGGATTTGTAACTCCTTTATGGTTTATAGTAACTTCGTATTGATAATGGCTTGATCGTTTACAGAATTGCTTCAATACCCCTCTAGTTCATTATGAAGCATAAGAACTATCAAATAGAATTTCCAAACACTTACTTCTTAGGGTTTAGCTTATAAATTTTTTTTAGTATGTTTTGAAATTTTTAGTGATTTAAGTAAGCCCCTTTTATCTTTATCTACATAATCATATTATCAATGTAATTTATATTTGAGATGATCTCTCTCTAAAATATTAAATTGGTAAGGCTTTGAAAGGTTGCTTACACATAGTTTATTTTGAATGACATCTTTTTATAATAATATGTTTTGTTGTATGTAGTAAACATTGGTTTTCCTAATCATCTTAATACAATCAGATCTAGCAATAGCTTGAGTATGTACCTATGAAACTTAACCACCTTTGACCTATTATACTTCTATTATTAAATCTATTTTTTAAATCAAATAGAAATCTTGAGGGTATACTTTGCTTAAGTTCATAAAGTCAATGCACATACATCATTTACTACTACATTAGAGGGCCAGTCAAGATACACCATTTCCCTAATAAATCATACTTTAAAGAGCCTGTTCACTTTCGTTTGCACTACTTATTATCGCTCATTTACAAAGACTTTTTCCTTTTGCTTTATAGGTTTTGTATCATGTCTCACATTCAACTAGTGAGCTATTATGTGTAGCTTTATTCCTTTCATGTATAAGGGAGACCATGTGAAGACATCTTGCTAATCTTTCAAAAATTATACCATCTTAACGCATTATGCTTGATCCATGTTGATTCTAATTTTATAATACTACACTATGTTTTGCATCTCTAATTTAATTTTTTAGAATTTCTTCAATTATCTAAGCCCTATTGTCACTCTTTGCATGCTTTAGGTCCATTTCTTCAATGCTCATATGTTGATCGCTGAATCCATATAACACTATCTTGATGTTTAGTGGTCACCAAAGACTTCTCTTGTGCCTTTCTCTATTGAAAACTTCATTGACAACTAGTATGGTGACAAGGTGGCTCTTTTGGAGTTAAGAAAAGGTTTGCCAAAAATGGAATTGTATATGGCTTACCTGCATATGATGTGGAACTCACTCATTTTTATGGTTTAATTGGGATACTCGTGTAATATAACAAGTAGGCTTATTTTTTTAAGCTAGATTTAATATCCTTTAAAACCAATTAGAGGAAAGTATGTGGGAGAAACTACAATGCCTCGAGTCCTATTGTCTTGAAGACTTTTGTAAAAAAGAATGTCAATAAAGTTGTAACTATCTATAAAAATTCATTTTACCCGAAATTTTATTATTATTGCTTTGATGACCATTGCATCTTTATGGGGGTTACATTGGCTTAACACTTCTTCTTCCTTATATATTATTTTTCTTCATATTCAATGCTTCTAACTTTTGTGTTTTTTATGATGTTCACCTGATTTTCAACTAAAACCTACTATAATTATTGTTCCCTCACATAATCTTGCTGATGACACTAGTAGGTCCTCCATTTTCTCTCCTTTAGTCTATTAGTAAACCTATAAATTAGTACTTCCTAGTCTTAACTTTGGGATTGATGTCTCTATAGGTAGATATCTTCATTTTCTCTTAGAAATTACTCCAAGCATACCTATTGTAGGTGCTTATTAATAGCTCTTATAAGGTTCCTATAATCTTCAGTTCCATAGCTATAGTCCCAGTGGAATCAACCTTAGCTTTTCTGTGATTGGTATGATATGTCTAGGTGGGTTTACTAGCTCATATTCTTTGATAAAGTTTAAGATTTGATCTTAGGTGCATTTAAAGGGGACATTTTTACTTTAGTTCTGATATCCTTTTTTGGATGTTATATGGTCTTATTTCCCCCAGTAGAATTATGTTTTTTCTTTAGTTTGTAGTACATATCACTTTCCATATATGGGGTGTTATTTTTACTTTAGGATTTGTTCAAGTGATTTACATATAACTCAACTTCCTCCAAATTGATATGCCTTTTGGCATGCTCTTGTACTTCTTTGAAGGTATGATTCTTATCTATCTTCAAGGATTTCTATAAAGGACGATATTATTTTAACTCTTTATCGATTGCAATGGCTATAGTAGAGATATTAAAAAAGAGTAATTTTGTAAATTCGATATTGAATTTTTTTATATAATCTTATAGAGTTTCTCCTAGTTTTTGTACTATCACTATAAAGAATTGAGTTATAAGGTTTCTTTCTATTGTTGGCAGAGTTAGTATCTTTGAATAGTTTCTTTAAGAAGTTGAAGACAACTATGAACTTATTTGATGCGAATGATATGAATCTTTTTAATAAGCTTATCAAACAAAACTAGAAAGCTTGACACATCTATCTAATGTCTGTGTAAATCCATGATTTTCCTAAATTGTATAGTTTGGTTACACAGTTTTTTCATGTCATCATAAGGTTCCAAATGTAGTAGGTGAATTTTAATGGTATTAGATCATGTAGTACTTTTTTATTGAAAGGCTTGTTAAAACAAATATTATATAGCAATTTTTAGGAGTCGTTTGTTTCCACTTTTGTTTTTCTATTGTTGTTTTTGGTTTTTAGTTTCTGTTTGCTGTTTTTAGTTTTTGTTTTTTCTAAAAAAACGAAAACCTATTTAGTTGAGATTTGCAATATAAAAACTGAAAACAAAAACCTGTTTGATTGAGATTTCTAATAAAAACCTGAAAACAAAAATATGTTTGGTTATTATTATTTTTATTATTATTGTTGTTGTTGTTGTTGTTATTTTTGTTGTTGTTGTTGTTGTTGTTGTTGTTGTTGTTATTATTATTATTGATTTTTAATAAGTTATTATTATTATTAAGTTATTCTTGTTATTTTAAATTTTATTATTATTATTAATTTTTAATAAGTTATTCTTATTCCTAGTAATTATTTTTATTATTTTTATTATTATTAATTTTTCATAAGTTGTTATTATTATTATTATTATTATTATTATTATTATTTAATAAGTTGTTGTTGTTGTTATTGTTGTTGTTGTTGTTGTTGTTCTTCTTCTTCTTCTTCTTCTTCTTATTCTTATTCTTATTCTTCTTCTTCTTCTTATTATTATTATTATTATCATCATCATCATCATCATCATCATCATCATTAATATTTATTATTATTATTATTATTATTATTATTATTATTATTATTATTATTATTATTTATTTTTAAATTTTCTACTTACTACTTTTAATATTATTAATTTTATTGTACCAAATTAATTATCTTATTATTATTATTAATTATTATTATAAATTTTGTACTTTTATTATTATTATTATTATTATTAATCGAGATAGAAAGTAGGGATATATTGGTTTTCTGTCAAAGAAAACATGTTGTCAAAATTCAGAGAAACGATGTTTTCTAATTTCTGTAAAACTATTGTGGTTTTTTTATTTTCAAAAACAAAAAATCGCAATAGAGTCAGCCAAACACGTTTTACTTACCTGTTTTTCTTTTTACAAAAACGACAACAAAAAACGAAAAAAAATCAGAAACAAACAACCCCTAAATTGTTATAATATCCAATATCTCATATGTATAAGATTTAGCAATTCAATACTATAATTGTCCTTTCACCAAAGTTTGGTTTGATCACCCTCAACCTAACAAATTTCATAAGTTTCATATGACTCATAATCAAAAGATATGTATGTGTGTACGCATATATATATATATATATGCAACATTATAATTCTTATTATGTTGACTTAGCCAATATGGATAAAAGGACAATCTTGTTTATATAACTTTGTATTCTTATCGCTATGTTAAGCATAAATTTCCTTTGATACAATACGTAAAAAATGTTTTTATAAATTTGGAATAACTATTTTTACTTAAGAATTTTTTCTTAGCACACCATGAACATTGTAATAATATTGAATCCAAATTCAGTATCAAATATTTAAAATCATAAGTTAAAAATATATATGATCTCTATCATATCATGTATTAATAAGAAAGGTCATGTCATTATCTTCTTTTTATGATAACTATTATCATACTATAATAAATGCCTTTAATTGTAGTCCACATTTATACTTTTAGGAGTTTAAATAGAGTGAAACAATTTCATTAAAGTACTATACCTTTTAGCTCTACATTATGTAACCATTTGTATAGTGCTATCATTGTGTTCATATCCATCTTACATGCTGCCATCAATATTTATAAGACATTAGTGAACTCAAATGTCATTATATTTTGTTATCTATATGATATTGACATATCTCTATAACCTTGTTATCAACTCCTCGATAGAGTTAATAGTACAATTTCATAATAGATATACAATTTTTCTTTCCAACTTTGAGAATTCTTCTCAAACCTAACTTATCTCCAAGAAATTTAGTTCACTAAACTGAGTATCAATTATACCAAACAAAAGTAATTTTCCACTCAATAATAAAATATAAATGTAAAAGAATCTAGTAATTCCACTACAACAAATATCACTTTTGGCTACGTTTTCTTTTACTATGATTTTGCATTCGTAGCTAAAGGTAACTTTTTTACTACAAAATTTGAAAATCATAGCCTATTTAAGCAATACATAAAAAAAAATATTTCACAGGTCTGTTTAGACTATTAGCTATGTTTAGTTTCACTACAATTTTTTTCATAGCTAATAAATTTTAACGACTTTTTTATTGTGAATAAATTTTTGTAGAAAAAGTTTATTAGCAAAAAAATATTTTTCGTAGTGAAAGCTCAAATTTGTTCTGGCTATCCACTACATTTTATAAAATTACTAATATACTAATATGATATATTAGTATATCCATTGTGTTGAGTTTATTCAACACTGCTAACTACAATAATTAAGAAGGAAAGGCATGAAAGCATTTTGTGACACACTTATATATGCATATTTTCCAAATAGAGAAGTACCACATATGATGTGAAGCCATCATCAACAATATCCCATTTGATAAACTATAAAATAATAGAAGAATTTTAACATGCGAAATAAAACAAATCTATTTTCTAATTTTAGATGGGCAAGTCTTTAACATTCTAAATTTAATATGTATTATTTTATCATTATTAACATTCATAAATTAACCTTTAAACAATAAAATATAGTAAGACTCTCTTTAAATATATTCAAATTTAACGATGCATATTTAAAAATTTTACACTACATAAGTTTTTATAAAAAAATTAATTCTATTACATTAAATTCCAACCAAATAAAGATATTTTATTAATGGTTTTATTATTAAGGATTTACTTAAAAATGTTAAAACTTGTGAATTTACTTGAATTTTTGTAAAAATCTGAACAGTAGATATGAACCTTTGATATTAAAAATATGGAAAATAAAAGAAGAAAAAGGTTAATAAAATATACATACATACATATATCTATCTATCTATCTATCTATCTATCTATCTATCTATCTATCTATATAATATTTAAATTTAATTAATAATTTATCTTGAAACATTTCTAAAGATCTTAACTTACAATATTGGTAGTGAATTAACTAGATGTATCTCTAGATAAATCTTACAAATAAATAATTTATTTTCTCAAGATAATTATTCATTATTACAATAATACAAGCGTAGCGGTAGACCCTTAAGTCTAAATGGTATAATCATATACGTATTGATGAGCCTCAGTCAATGCTTAATACCAAGTTAATGTAAAGATGACATGGTGACGAGAAAATAAGGTAAAGATCTACAAGTAGACAATGTAAATATGAAACACCCATTTATCTATCAAATTTTTCTGCACTTTTTCCTACACCATTTCTAATGATTTTTCTATTTCAAACTCATCTCTACAACAACTTATGAAATATTGATCATTATATACACAAAAACAAGACATCAAGGTTGGAAGGTTTTAATTTCAACCTTGTGTACATGTCAAACTAGTTGAGAAATTTCACTCTAAATTGGTATATTTGGACTTGATTAAGGCTAGGAATGAGCCTAGATTGTTGCTTGATTAATTGGTTAAGAGCTTGATAAG
>JAOTBA010000002.1:32298837-32310733 GCA_025629845.1 Erythroxylum squamatum | reverse complement strand
AAGCTAGGCCACTTTGGTGACTAACAAGCTTTCCATGCAATAAACATTTAATTGGACAATTATCATACATGACAAAACTTAATTTAATTAGTTTGGTCACTTTGGTGACTAACAAACTATTTTAAAGTACCATAATGTCATGTAACACATTCAACATATAATAAAAAATGTAATTCCAAGCATGGCATAATATAAATGGTCAAAGTACCAATTAAAGCATAATATGACACAAAATTATATTATGCATAGCAAACATATGCCAACTTTTATGCATATAACCTTAATTAATTAATTAATTACTTTATTAATTAATTTAAATTATCAATTAATTAATGAATTATGAGTTATGATCCCAAAAAAAACCTTGACTAGGACCAATATTCAAAGCAATAAAATTATTTTTAATAATAAAAAAATAATAATAAGTAAATGACTCGACAGGCGTGTGCACAATACGCACCAACTGCTGTCATTTCTATTGTGCACGCGCCTCACAATCTCTCAGACAACGCCAGTTCTTTTATGTGAGGCGCATGTGTTGCACGCGCCTCATCTTCCTCAGGCGATGCAAGCTGGTTTCGTTTTTTTATTATTCTTTTCTAACATCGTCTTTCTTTGATGGATTCTTCTTACAATTCCTTTCCAGAATCCTCTCTGGCTTGAGCCAACAATAACGACTTCCACTTACTTCTTTGGTGGTCAATAAACGAAACAAACTCATGGGAGTTTCTCACTCTAAAACATCCATCCATATTTTGTTTTGTTCAAGCATCGATATTTCGGTTCGGTTAAGCATTGATAATGAGGTTCAAGTCTTTAGAAAATTGATTCTATTAAGATCCAAAAATAATTTTTCCATTTCATACATATCAACACCAAAGGTTCATCAAAACTTGCGGTTCATTGTTATCTATGTTTCTATTTCTGTGTTCCTTGCATGACAGTGCAAGATGTCGTATACGAAGAAAGTAATGTCATTACAAATATAGAAAAACAACTATATAGAAATGAACATAAAACACAACCATACAAAACAAACAAAAAACAACCATACAGAAACGATACAGAATAGTTGATGACGGTAGAAAACAAATAATGTAACATCGTGACTTTGATACCAATTGTAAGACAATTTATGGATCGATTGATTTTGTCATACTTGAATCCAAGATAGTTTTATAAGGATTGATTCCCGCTCTTCTTCTTTGCTTCTTTGATTTGTTTCTTCAATGGTTCAGAAATAACTTTGATAATTTTCTAAGAGACATCTTACAACCATCATGTTATATTAGTAAAAGAGAGAGGGAAAGGGTCTTGGACCCATTTGAGATCAAGGCTTTAAGATTCAATAACTATTATCTTAGGCTCTGTTCATTGGACTCAAATCTATAAGTGACATGGGCAAGTAAATAATCTAACACTTCTTGCCCCCAGTTTTATAACACTAGCAAGGAGTAAAGTCCAGTTCAGTTCGCATAAGTTCTTATTGAGGAATATAAACAAAAAATTATGGTTAGTTCATTATGTTTGATCCGTCAATCTCTTCCCTAGTTAGATTGATAATATAACTTTTGATGCGATTAAGGTGCAAGTGATTTAATTATGGCTACTGGTTGATTTAGAGTTTGTATAATTCTGGAGCAAGGAAGGTGGCCTTGACTGGAATCGGACCAATAGGGTGTACACCAAATGCTATTGCTACCTATGGCACCAATGGTTCCATGTGTGTCGACTAAATGAACAATGCAGCAAAGTTGTTTAATGGAAACCTTAAATCTCTTGTAGACCAGCTTGACAACGATCTTATGGACGCTAATTTTGTCTATTTGGATACTTATGGAGCTCCCTTTCAAAATATATCTACCATAGGTACATATTTATTGCTAACTCAACAGCAATAGATCTGCTTAATGTTACAGAAATATTAGTGCATGGTGTTAGAAAGAAAACTGATTTATGTGTGTTGGCTTTCCACTTCCAGGTTTGCGAATTACGTCAAGCAGCTGTTGTCAAGTAAACGGATATGGTCTATGCATTCCCAAAGAAGCCCCATGCACTTTCAGGAGCTCGTACTTGTTTTGGGATGCATTCCATCCCACACAAATTGTTAACCAGGTCGGGGCAACAACTTCGTATCTAACTCTGCTGAGCATCTTATAAGAGCTGCAGAATTGATATTCACTTTCATGGATATTTCAGCTACGGATCAACACCTTTTTTCCCCCTCTTTTCCCTGAAATAAAAGAATATGATATATCTTTCGAGTAGTACCTACGAAAGCTACGTGTATATGTAGAAAGGGACAATGTGTCTGAATCCATACCTTTGAGGAATAAGAAAGAAGTTTGCCCTTTCATATGTCAATAAAAATATATGATTCACCGATAGACGTCAGGGTGCTGGGTGCATGAATTAGAATTTGGAAAAATCATTACTTATAAAGGAAAGAAGTCAACAATATTAGCAAAACAAGGAGAGCCGGAGAAAGGGAAGAAGTTAACAAGAATATCGATTTTGTTTGGTAAGATATATTCGGTTATGGTCTCTGCCTCACAATTCCTATATTCAATCCAGATTGAAGTCCATCTCTTTCGTCTCTTTTGCTTTTGTTTATTAATTTTTCCATCACTTCCCACTCTTATTCCAATCCTACCTCCCAAGACTTAATCATTAATATTATATATTTAAATAAAATAATTTTCTAACCAGCTGTGTTTTCTTACCTTTTTCTTTGCTTTCCTTATTTCATTTTTCTGTCCCTCTATTGTCAATTTTGGGAACAACTTTTTGGAGATCCTTTTCCACTTAGACTTTACTCTTGATTTCTTTTCTTTAAAAGGAAAAATAATGGCTTTTGTTTTTTTCTCTTTTATATCCAAATCTTTCGATCAATCCCTTTTTACGCTTCCTCCTTTACATTTTATACATTCCTACCCCCTTCACCCCAAATCTACCATCTCTTTTGTCTCCTCTAGCCTTAATCGGCAACCTTCCTTAACCCTATTCTTCAATTTTTCCTCATGCCTGTCTCCTCTCTTATCACACTTTTGGCCTTAAAACCAACCCTATTCCTCTCCCAAATGTTGTCTTACTCTTTGTCTCCTAGCTAATTCCTACTGCCCCTTCTTCTTTGATCAAGCAAGTTACCCCTCGTATTTTTTCCTACCTTCCCTATTCTAACATCCTTTTATCCTCTTTTCCCTTGCTTTAGATACGTCAGGCCCCTAAGAGATCTTAGAGCCAAGTTGTGGATGATCTTTACTAAATGGTGCCCTCAAGTTGTTTTCCTTTATACCTTGAAGGATGAGTGCAATGTCTCACCACCCTTAAAAATTCTCCAAGTTGGTGCTAAAACATGAAAGGCTTTACTTGTTTGATTCTTTTTAAAGAAGAGACTATCTTTTCCTCTAATCAAATTTTAGGTTGATGCCATTGAGAAAACCTTGGTTTTAAGAAAATTTTAATCACTGAAAATTGATTCTTCATTTTTCAAGTTCAATAATGAAGATAGTTTTCAAAAAGTTGCCAAACTTGTCCCTTGATATATCTCAAGTAAGCCTATATGGAGGCCAGGTATTATACTTGATAAATCTCTTTTTAAATGCATTCCACTTTGGATTAATTCTTGTAATGTTTCTCTGGAGTACTGGATCACCTTTGACTTGAGTTGTTTGGCTAGTTTGATTAGAAATCCTCATTTTCTGGATGAGAATACTATAGCTCTTGAGAGGATTACTTATGCTAGGATTTTCCTTAAAGTTAAAATTACCAAAAGCTCCATAATTTCATCAAAATCGTAAGACTTAATGGGGATGGATGTCTTATTGAGGATATTATCCAATTCTCTTATCAATGAAAATCATCAAAGAATGTCGAAAATATTTTTCTCTTGCCTATCCCCTCTTTTATCACACCTTTGGCTTTCACACCAACCTTATTCCTCTCCCAAATTTTGTCTCTTTCCCTTAGTCTCCTAGCAAGTTCCTACTACTTTGCCCCTTCTTCTCTGGCGAAGCAAATTCCCCCTCCTATTCTTGCCTCCCTTCCCTAACCTAACATCCCTTTCTCCTCTTCTCCCTTGCTTTAGATACCTCAAGCCCCTAAGAGATCCTAGAGTCAAATTGTGGGTGATTATTTACTAAATGGTTCCCTTGAGTTCTTTCCCTTTAATTTTTAACCTGAAGGATGAGTGATTTGTCTCACCACCTTTAAAAATTGTCCAAGTTAGTGTTAAAACATGGAATGCTTCACTTTTTTTAAAATGCTTTTTAGATGAGAGTAATCAAATCTTTGATTGATGCCAACTAGGGAAAGCATAACTTTAAGAAAGCTTTAATCAATGAGAATTCAATTTTCAAGTTTGCAATGAAGATAGTTTCTAGAAAGTTACAAAACCTGTCCTTTGATATGTCTTAGGTAACCCTATATGAAGGCCAGGTATTATACTTGATAAATCTTTTTTAAATGCATTCCATTATGGATTAATTTTCATAATATTTCTCTGAAGTATTGGATCACCTTTAGTCTGAGTTATTTAACTGGTTCAATTGGGAAGCCTCATTATTTTAATAAGAATACTATAGCTCT
Source organism: Erythroxylum squamatum (assembly GCA_025629845.1). Lineage (NCBI taxonomy): Eukaryota > Viridiplantae > Streptophyta > Magnoliopsida > Malpighiales > Erythroxylaceae > Erythroxylum > Erythroxylum squamatum. The sequence continues at coordinate 32,306,146 of JAOTBA010000002.1, read as the reverse complement.
TAAGAGGATTGCATATATTGAGATTTTCGTGAAGTTAAACTTGCTAAGAAGCTCCCTGATTTCATCAAGATAAGACTTAATAGGGATGGATGTCTCATTGAGGTTGTGATCCAAATCTCTTATCAATAGAAGCCTTCAAAGAATGTCAACAAATTTTAAAGACCTAGTAGTAGACACGTAACATCCCATATTCGGGACTTGACCCCAGAATAGCAAATTGAGAATACAGTGAGAAATTAGACGTGCTTTGCATGCTTATGCATCATTGTATATTCACACATATGTGAATATTTATTTTTGACATATTAAAATAGTTGTTCATACGTTCATTGACATTTACCGGGTATAATTGCTATATAAATGTGATTAAAATGTGAATTGTGGATTATTTGAGATGAAATTTATTTAGAAAATGTTAATAATATTTTGAAATTTTTGGTGAATTTTTAGAAAATTTTAAAAATTTGGGGTAGTTTTGGACCAGAAAAAATAGACCAATGAAATTGTGACATTTGGTAGCCTTGCATGTTAACACATGGCCCATATGAGGGATTCACGTAGTTACATGTATTTTCTTGGAAAAGAGAAGAAACTTTTCGATTGTTGTTCACTGAAAACATCACAAAGCATTTGTAATTTTACTGTTTGTTTTCTTCCCCAACCACCAAAGCCCTGTTCATCAGTGTTAGTGCTGGGATTTTGCTGTAGAAGCAAGTAAGTTGTGTTTAGTTTTCTGGATACTTTGTAAATGAATTTGATGATGTTTTAATGTTGCAAAGAATTCATGCATGAAGGGTAGCTTCGGTGTTGTTAAACTGAATAACATGAAAATGATGGGAAACGAAAAAACTGTAGAAATTGTGCTGAATATGCTTTTGTGAAGTGAGAATTTCAGCTTACTGAGGTTTAGACAAGAGCATAAAAATCTAGAATGAAGCTCTGTGATTTTGGATAGTGCAGAAAGAATGACTATACAGTAGTGAGAGAAAGTTGCAAATGGAAACAAAATTACTTGTATGCTTCGGTTTTTAGTGTTTGCATGTAACTTGGAATTTTGAATTATTTTGGGGTAAGTTCAATTTGAATGGGTGTAGAAATGTTGAAAATAGGAATTAAGAATGAAGAATTGAGTAGGAAGAGAGGACAAATCTGAAAATTGGTTCTGAAGATTGGGTGTGCATGGCCATGACTTAATTTTTAGGTGGGATAATACTGAATTGCACCTGAAGGTTTTTCCAAAACCGAATTGTGTTGATTCTTTTAGCCACAACTTTGTCATTCGATCTTCGAATGACTTGGAACTTAAGCCAATAGACTCCTAAGACATTTTTCTTTTTCTCCATAAAAATTTGGAGCGATCTAAATTGATTAGAGAAAGACTGATTGAATGAAGTAAGGGAGGCTGCTAGAATGTTAAGAACTAAAGAATTTTCATTGAACATACTTCGGTATTTTGATTAAATCTTGATCTATAGATTTCCAAACGAGTTGATTCTTAATTTAGATTAAACTTGAGACATATGTATATAACTTTATTAAAGAAATATAATTTTAATTCTGTCTCTAAAATTTCAAAATATGGCATGAAATTGAGTCTTAGCTTAGGCTGTAGTACTATCAGTGACAGAAATCATGCCCTATTATTATTGAATAAATTGTATTGATGTAGGCTGAATAAGACAAAGTTATCTTCACAAAAGTTGTAGCCTATTCTCTCAGCTTTCAATTGGTATAAAGTTTGTAATTTTTAGGATTGTAATTGAGAGATATGAGTTGTACAACTTGAGTATATAATCATACACTAGCCAAAATTTCAAATATACTCAGTCTGTAGTATTTTGAGCATAACTCATAGAATAATGAACCAAATTGTATGATCTTATTGTCATTAGAAACTTAAGGTACAGGGGAACAATTGTCTAGAAGAAAGTGTTGTAGAAATACACCATCTTCCTTGTCTTATTGATTATGCAAAGTTGACCCGAAAGATGGGTTTTGAGAAAAAACTGGAATAGTTAATGAGTGTATGAAATTTGACACATTTGGAGTACAATTGGTCTTTGCATCGGTTTATTACAGAAGTATACTAGGGCATATGTCAATGACATGCATACTACATTATACATTTAAAAAAATGCATATTCAGTTACGTAAACAATGTGGTAATATGAAATTGTATTTGATTGCATATACAGGGCAAGTAGAGCGACCACTTCCAGATATTACCAAAACTTCAAGGAAATAAGTGAAAGAGAGCAATTATGAGTAACTTAAGATGGTCTCACTTTTATTATTGAATTGAATTTAATATTGATGAATGTGTACTTAATTCTGGACATGAAATGTCCGAGGAGTTTTGATGCATGACTAAAATATTGGAAGTGCTACTTGTCTGTGAATGAGATTGACTATTTGATTCACAACGTGAATGTTGAATGCTAGACTAAAAGTTCGATGACAAATGTGAATGAGAAATAACGTGAATGTGACCGAATGAGTATGATGATTGAATTTGTAAATGCATTTCATTTCCAATGCATGAAATATAAAGACAGTTGTGACTGATGTCGCCAGTGAACAAAAAGGAGATTAAAGCTCAAACACTTGTGGAAAGAGCCTAAGGCTCAATATGTACAATGGATACCGGACAGTGAAAAGGCACACAGTCACAACAACATAAAAATGAATGTGAGTCTCATACACATTGCGTTCACATATGATTTGAATACATTGAATGATTTGCAAAGTTGTGAGAATATTTCAAATATGAATATATGATAGTAAATCAATGATTATGTACTACATAAGTGAAATGAAATGATATCTTGATTGAACTATGTGACTGAAACATGACAGTTGCGAATAATGTGTTTTGTGTTATAACTTGATGATAATCAAAGTGATTTGAATTATGTGATAAGATGATATTGTGTGATATGTCATGAGTGAACCATCGAGGATGGTTACTCTACTAAGTTCGCAAAACTCATCAAAATTGCAACATTGATAATTTTAGATTCGATAGACTGAGACGACTTAGCTTCTAAGATTGCTTGAAGCAATTTTGCGCAACTTTGAAGATCAGACATGGCTCAAAGGTCCGTTAGCTGGGGTTGAAGACATAGTCTGTTATTATCTTTTGTTTATTCCTCATGTTTGTAGCGTACTGTTTAGACTGAGCTGTTATGCTCATAGGATGGTGTTATATAAACTTGGATGTTGAACTTAAAGCTATAATGTACATTATGGTTTATGATATAAAATGAGGAAATTTTGGATTTTAGCAAATGTGTGATTTATGATTTTGTTCATGATGCCATGTTATAAAATGAAGGTGATATAGGTAACACGTCAATTCTGTCGGGCATATTCACGTATGACCGTATGGTGCATGTGATGTGTCGAGCGGGATTGGGGTGTTACAGTTGGTGGTATCAGAGCATGGTTGGCATCTATAGGGATATGTAGGAATTTTAGGTATGAAATTATGTGAAATTTTTGGATGGTAATTGAAGCTATTGTGTTATAGGTTACCCGACGTAGGTGATCAAATGGAATACTCAATTGACCTAGGATCAGAAAGAGCCAGTAGAGAGTTGCCTGTGTCTTGACCTAAGGGAAAGCCTCCAAGAATTCCTGAGAGAAGTGAAAGGAGGTACGACAAATTGTGAAAGCAAGGGGCTGTGGATTTCTACGGAAGTGCAGACCCTGCAAAGGCTGAGAGATGGCTAGAGAGGACAGGGAGAGTCTTTGATCAGATGGATTGCGAGTCGGACGAGAGGTTCAACTATGCAGTATCTTTATTGCAAGGCCCAACCTACCAATGGTAGAAAATTGTTTCAGGCAGTACCATCAGGCCTTGTAGATTGAGATGGGAGGATTTTCTGAGAAGCTTTAAAGAGAATTATATGCCCAAGATCTACCTGGACAGAAAGATGAAGGAATTTCTGGATTTGAAGCAGGGCAGGATGTCTGTGGCAGAATATGAGATTAAATTTAATGAGCTGATGGGATATGCTACCGCCTTAATTCCTACTGAGGAAGATAAGTGCCGAAGATTTGAATATGGGTTAAACATGGAGATTCGGACAAGGCTAGCTATTACTAACTTGAGCAGTTTCACTGAGCTCAGAGTAGCCTCGATCCGAATAAAGCAATTGATGAGGGACAGTTAGTTTGAGCAGAGATCAGAGTTTAGACAGAAAAGGCCTAGTGAATCTTAGGGTGGTTCTAGCAGAAAGTTCAGTAAGCGTCAGATCCGAGCTTTCAGACCATCGACTGGATCAAGACAGTCAGGGTTCAGATAGAGAGGTACTTTCTGTTCAGTCTGGTAATAACAGAGGTGCAGCATCGGATCAGTTTCTAACTTGTGAGCATTGTGGGAAGAAGCACAGTGGTGAATGTTGGAGGTTGACATGAACCTGCCTTCGATGCAGCTCACTTGATCATCAAATTAGGGACTATTCCGTGGTATTTAGAGCACAGTCTAATAGGAGAGGAAGTATGGCGACAGAGACTACTGTTCAGCAAAGCCGAGCTGGGGGTCTGAACAGAGAGGTTGTGGCAGAGGCAGAGTGAGCTCTAGGAGTCCTTCTGTCAGGATTGAGGTGCAGAGCAATCGACCATAATCCCTAGCTATAGTCTATGCTATGACGAGACAAGAGGCTCAAAAGTCTCCAGATGTTGTTACAGATGTGTTATTATTATTTACTTTAGAGAATTTTGCATTGCTAGATCTTGGATCTACGCATTCTTTTATCACACCACATATGGCATCTAGGCTGCATTATGATAGAGAGTTACTGAGATGTGGATTGGAGGTGAGTACACTGATAGGTAGTACCACCGTGATTGGGGAAGTCTGCAAGAGGTGTGTGATTCGAATTGATCAGGCAGAGTTGGAAGCAGACTTGATTATATTACAGTTAAAGGAGATAGATGTTATTCTATGTATGGATTGGCTCACTGCTTATAAGGCCATTATGAACTGCTATACCAAAGAGGTAATATTAGAATCTCCTAATCAACCGAGAGCAGTGTTCAGAGTATTAGCTAGGTAGTGCCAGCCAGAATGATCTCATTCATGAGTGCCTTGAGGTTGATGCAAGGGAGATGTGAGGCTTATCTGGCCCATATTGTTGATACTAAAAGCTGAGTAGAATATACACGACATTCCTATGGTTAAGGAATTCCTGGATGTGTTTCCCGCAGAATTACCTAGCTTACCTCCATATCGAGAAATAGAGTTTACTATTGACCTAGTTTCAGGTGGTGCTCCTATATCTATTCCTCCATATAGGATGGCACAAGTGGAACTAAAAGAGTTGAAGGCTCAGTTGTAGGAATTGCTTGAGAAGGGATTCATTAGACCCAACCTTTCATCCTAGGGAGCTCTAGTCCTATTTGTGAAGAAAAAAGATGGCACTTTGAGACTGTGTATTGACTATAGGCAATTGAATCAGTCACAATGAAGAACAAGTGTTGGATCCCGCTTCCGGAACCCAACCCTCTTGCTTAAAATCGTTAAACTTGAGCGTGCGTATAACTTTGAAGGGTTATAAATTTTTTTTTCATTCTTGATCCATTCGAACCCTTAAAGACATTCAATCTTATAACACCCCAAATTCCACTTACAAAATCTTCCTTGATGCCCATGCTACTTATTCACCATGCTTGAACTTATTTCTCCTACGCGTACACCGAATTTGAAAATTTTAAAATCTTAAATTCATTGGGACTTCTTCATAGAAATCATAGCTCTATGACTCTTGTTTAATTTGGCACAAGAATTACTTCAATCGGAGCTCTATAGCTCAAGATATCATCAAAATACCAAAACGTGCACAAAACCCTAATTATGCTCTCTTAGCCGACCTCTTACTTGCTCTAATACAAACTTCCTTAAATCAATTCCAAATGCTCCAAAATTTTATGGAGAGATAGCTACATGCATTAGAAAACCATTTCCATAAGAATCACCTCCATTGGAGGTCGGAGGAGGGAGTTATGATCAAAAGAGTATACCATGTTCATTACCCAAAATCACATTGAACATATGTTGGCGCGATTGCCATAACTTCTTCTAAAATTATCCAAATGCCTTCGTTCTTATGCCATTTTAAAGCTAACTTCCATATCTACAAATCGTATAAGAGGCCTCAAAGTGAGATTCGGCCTCAAAACTGGTCAAAATCGCAAAACACTGTGACTGACCCGAACATGTCCGTTAAACGGACATGCATGTCCGCTTAACGGACATGGATCGGGAAAACTGTCCATTTTCACCCGAGACAGTCCATGTCCGTTTAACGGACACATACTGCCCAAAGTGTCCAAAATCATCCGAGAAGGTCCGTTAAACGGACTCCGATGTCCGTTTAACGGACATACACTGCACAAACACTCCAAACTCCTTCTTTCATGCTTCCTAACACCTTCCTAACATCAAATACACTTGTGATCTTTCTAAATTCACTTCTTAATCTTATCAATTTCCCTTATCCTCATTCTAATTCACTTCATAATAACTTAAACATCAACTTATGTCATCTAACAATCCATTCTTGATCCATATAATTCATCAAAACCTCAAATTCCTATCATTTCTTAAAGCTACACATATTCAACTCTTATACCACATTCCACTTGTGACATTCATGATTTCTATCTTCTTTTTCCATAACGTTTCATTTCTATGCATATATATATAACAATAGCTCACGTGACGTCCAATTTAAGCTCATCCCCAATTAAGTCGTATTCTAACTCCAACCTTGACCTATACCCAAGCTCATACTCCAATGCAATTTATAAGCAATCAAATTACCAAATGGAATTTATCGAACTCTCAATTTCAATTTATTTTTACTCCTCATATTTAACCATACCTCATCACTCATAATTTCCTTCTTTCATTACCATAACAACTCTCTAATGAGGATATAGGTATACATATACCAACCCTTCATGCTCAATACTCATCATAGTTATCCACATACAAATTCATAATTCAATCCATACTCAATTTCCAGAATTCATTAACATCATAAAATAACTGTTTACACGTTCCAATGGCATTTCCAAGCCAAGATTACAATACCCACATCAATATCCAAATTACATAATTCAATTGCTACAAATGAAATTATAACTTCATATACACATGATCTAACTTCAAATACACAACCAAACATATAAAAGGTGCCTTGATCCATTTTCACTTGATTTCCTGTTCAAAACCTGTAGGTGGGGAAAAGAGAGGGGGTGAGCTTGGGAGCTCCGTGGGTAATATGCTTATAATAAAATAACG
>JAOTBA010000002.1:32232176-32258780 GCA_025629845.1 Erythroxylum squamatum | reverse complement strand
TTAACACAATCATACACAAAACACCCATTTCATGTATTAACCTCAAAATATCATTGCAATTGCTCCAATTAGCATTAACCAAATAAAACATTAAACACCACTAATTCCTCATTTAATTTCATTTAATAAATCAAATTTTTAAGAAAAAGTTCGGGGTCCAACAAAGCATGATATGCACGTCAAAAAAATACTTGGATTAGATTATAATAGTAGTGAAGATGAAAGTGAGCGATATTAACTACATCTCTTATGCTTTTTCTTTTAATTCTTGTTTGTATTATAATTTAAATTTGATACTTTTTTCTCGGATTACATAATTGAAGAAGAAGCTACGGTTAAGTGATTATGTTGTGAATATAGTAAAGTTTTATGATGTTTGCTTTAATTATGGAATATTGTTTCAATAATCACAATATTTTAACTAAGCTTTTTAGATTATTACAGTTTCATGGACATGTTGTAATTGTTTTTATAATCTCAACATTTATAATTTATAAAATACTTTCTGTATTTATTAATTTGTATATATGAAATTCTCTGTATTTATTAATTTGTATATATGAATTATTGAAATTGTAATTAAAATCTTATATACGAATAAATTTAATGATATTTTATTTTTTATATACAATACTTCAAATTATTAATTATTTTCGTACATTTTTTTATAATAAATTAACAATAAAAATATATTGATACATTATATACAATAATATGGAATAAAAATGTAACAAACAATTTATTCCAAAATGGTATAACATTTCGTTAAAATGTATACAAAACGTAGCTAAAAAAATTTGGTTACATTTTCATAAACGTAGATAAAAACATTTGGCTACACTTTTGCCAATGTAGCTAAAAACAGTTGGTTACGTTTTTTGAAATGTAGCTAAAAATATTTGATTACGTTTCTATAAATATAACTAAAATCTTTTAGTTACATTTCTAGAAACTTAGAAAACAGTTTTTAGTTACGAAAAATAAGTGTAGACAAATCTATTGGCAACGATTCTCCAAAACGTCTTTAATAGTTTTCCGCTACGAAATAAAATGTAGTTAAAAACTATTAGCGATGATAAGCACAAAATGTCACTTATAGTTTTCTGCTACAGGAATTTGACGATGTTTTGGGTGACAAAACTAAATCGTCACCAATTACTATTAGTGATGATTTTTGTGCCTTTAGTTCAACTTTGTAACTTTGTTGTGATGTTAAGATTATTAAAGGGTAAAGAGAAACAGATGTTAGTTGGTGTCAAGTGTTTGGGCTCAATCTTCTCAGTATATTTAAATTTGAGGTAGCAGTAGATGATATCCACGATGTTTGTTGTTTCAGGTTGCCGCTTCATGCAGCTTTGGAAGTAATGGGATGGGATGAACGCGTTACTCAACTAATTGTCGCTGCTAATAAGATAACTGTACCTAGACTTCCATAAAATATTGAAGCAAACATAAAAGAAGAGGAAATATTATGTCAAACAAGGGATTAGCAAACAAGTTTGTGCAACTGTTACAGAATCTGGATGCATGTACTAAAGATACATAGAAGAAATTCACTCGCAAACATATTCATAAGTCTTAACTTGTTCTACATAGCTAATGCATAGAGGGGAGAATACTAGGGTCTCCACTCAGGCAAAGCTAACTTTTGCTGCTAAGATTTTATTCTCCTTTTTCTAGCGTACTTGCAACTTTCATTGACGAAACACCAGATAGTTTGCACAAAGAGCTAAATTGAAAGCCATATGGTCCCTTTGAAACATATCAACTGCAGAACACAGAAAAACTATTAGATGTTAATTGTTGAAGACCTTGAAATTAGGTGCCGAGCATACCTCACCAGTTAGATTGGTACGCACCTATGAATATTTTCAATAAATATAGAGACACACTAGGAAAGAATCACATCTTATTGATTATTTCTGTCACATCAAGAACCACAAAGTGTTCTAAGCTAAAATATATATCCACTTGACTCGTAATATGCATAATTTGTTACTTGAAGTCGTTAGAAGAGATGGGAGCTAGATGAACCAGATGGCTGGTGTTGTGCATTTTATCCCACTAAAATTTAGCTTTTTTGCTAGCCTAAGATCAAATAATTAGGATTATTTCTACACTAATCATCGTTAGAAGACATGGCCTTATCCTTCAAATGTAATGAAATTATATACGCTACTTGTGTAAGAATTTATTTAGAATTTACTTCAAGGAATTGATATTATGTTTCAAGGTTTAGAAATTTCAGGCTTGCTTCCATGATCGTCAAGATTATTCATATGCTTGCCAAGCATTGTGCAGAATCTGATCTGCCAACCAATAGGTACGAATACTTGATCAAACAGATACAGGAGAAAGACGTGTGTTCACATTATGGACAATCTGGGACGCAAATAACAACAAACATCTTAGATTTGCGTGTTGCTTGATTTGTTTTAAGTTTAAACCAAGAAGAACTACTTGGCTAAGCTCACAAGAACTTGTTTTTGAACTTATTTTCGTAAACTGAGTTCTTCTTGGTGATTTTCACGGACATAGTCGGAGCTAAATGATGTCCACAAGAATATGTTTATAGACTTTAACTACTGAACTCTTACAAAGATCACAAGAATACTAAGGTAAATGTTGAAATTGGTGCATGATGCTTTGTCATTTAACAGGAAAGAAAAAGAATCTTACTTTAATTGAAGGGCCATCTGGTCCTGGTGCTGATAATGGGTAGTGGGTTGTAATGCGCTCACTTGAAAATAGTTTCGAGAGTCAAATGCCTGAGGCTGCAAGATCTCGTAGCCACTCCCTCCTGGCATTAAATTCATGTTGTTATGCTTTCTTTCTGTTTCAGCAATCTGCATGTTTATGAAAGACTCGTAATTAGTGACAGGTTTTTTATTCCTCCCCTTTTTGAATGAACAGAGAAGCAGACCTTTTGACGGAGAAGCTGATTATTGTTGTGCAAATCAATTTCCTGCGGTGACCATTTTCAGTCAAAAACAGTTAGCAATGTCAAATCCAATTATTGATACTCTATCAATCGCATTTCTTCCACATATTACGGAGAAAAAAAATAGAGCAAAAGGAAAGGATTAGGAAAAACAAGTATTGGACGTTGCATGAATGAGAAACCATTAGTGGCTAGTGATTATAAAGTGTGAAGGGTATAAGTTTGCCTTGGTATATTTCAGAAGATCTTGTGCAATTAAAAGAAAGATGAAAGTGTTAGGATTGTGAAAACTGAAAATCAACCCCCCTGAATAGGTGAATTTGATAAGTCCAGAGGTCAAGTCTTTTGATTCAGAGTTTCCTAGAGTAATTGGCTTCTCAGGCACATGATAATTGATTGAAGAGTAAAACCATTTTCTACAAGAAACGAGTACCTTCTTCTGCATATACTCAATTTCGGCGAACAAAAGCTCATTCTGAGTAGATTGAGAAAAAAAGAGAAACAAGAAGGAACTTGTCAACAATAATACAATCAATTGCACAAAGTTACGTTAAAAAAAAAGGATATTTCATGAAAAGGTTACCTTTTTGGAGCGGATTCTACTAATACCTTTCTCCAATTTTATTTCCAGGTTCTTTAGATCCTTGACATTCAAGGTATCCAGTGACTCGCCAAGATAATGCCTGCAAAGACAAACTTTCATCGATTTGATGGTCCAAACCAGATTTCAAGTAAAGAAAAAGACCAACACATCTTTTGATTTGCCTGTTTTGGTTCTGCAGACTTCCAATCTGTGAACGCAATTTTGCTGCCTCTTGTTGATAGTACTGCAATACAAATCAATAAACGCAATAACTCGTTGATTTGTGCAATAGTGATACTTTTTTTCTTATATAATGTAATAGCCTCTCTTCTGCAATTTTGCATGGCCAACATTCAAGATCCGCCAATAGCATCCCCATCTTTAAGACATTAGGCATAAAAGTTGTAGATTTTAAAGTGAAATAAAGTACAAAAAAGAACGTTTTGAAATAGAGAAGACCTGTGTGGACATAGAAACAATACGTAGGATATGCAACCAGATGGTCAGATGATTGAACGAGTCAACAAATATTGGTCAACCTTGTTCTAGAGATAATCAGTCTTACCGGGAGTCGGAGCTAATATCATTCAACACCCTAAACATTAATTATAAGTATTGACCATAAACATGCATGCATCCACCAAAACGTTTTGTGGATAAACTGTACCTGAGCATTAGCTTCGGAAACGGATCCGGAATTGGAGGAATCTGCACAAGCCTTCTTGTACCTTTCAATAGTTGATTTAACACTGCAAAGACACAACACAATTATCATTAGTTGTCAAAAGAAGGGCATTTACTGCTGGTGAAGTATTCACAATAATGAGATGACACACTTAAGCACACATACACATAGGTTAGAATCATACAGAGTCACAATAATTAACTAGTAACAAGATCTATATAGATAGTACACACTTATGCGCAAATTAACTAGTAATTTGGCGGTTCTACATATATCATGAAGACCTAAAAGCATAACTTAGCAAAAATTTCGCTGATATACGGAATTCGAAGAATTTAATAAACGCAGTCTTATCTTTAATTAGTAGAGAGACTATTTTTGAATTTATTGAGGTGCTAATCAACATTTTATTATTCATTTATCTTTCTTGAAGAAATATTTATGGTGCCTATTTTTTAGGAACATAATGATCAAATATATTAAATAGCATAATGTTGACTTACATTCACATGTCTTAGTGCACATTATTGTGATGATTTTATACTTTTGTGGCTGAAATAGTATTTTCGGGAAAATACTTCATAAATTGATTATTCTATATTTAACATTTTATAAATTCAATCAAGATTTCAAAAATTAAGTATCTACCAATTGCAAAATAAGTGTCGGTTAAAACTGCACACTAATGGACTTCTCCAAACTTCACGTTCGGGATTCTAATTGGGTGTTGTTTAAGTTTAAATCACATTTTTCATGTTTTCTCCTTTTTCTGGATCATAGGACAAATTAAGGCATGGACATAAAAGAAGACTAGTTTTGTTTATGGAAAGAAAAATATTTTGTTATTCCAACAGTTAAGACACACAAAAATTTACAATCCTAAAAGATTGAATTCAAATCATTTTTTGACAAGCCAATTAACTAAATTTCCTCTTAAAATTTGCTAATTATGTAAACTTCCATTTAAAATAAGTAGAAACATGATCCAGATCTTAGCTTTCTTTTCTTCAACATTAGCTTAAGAGTTATAATATATATGCTACATAACATATATGATACATATCATATCTTAAATCTATGTACACATGTTTGGACATACGACTAACCCTAACGTAAATCATGTATGATGAAAACAAAACAATTTATGAAGATAAGAACAATCTCATGGGAGTTTATGAAGTGAATGTACTGCCTTAACTATTAAGTGATGGTGGTTTTATTAGTTTCATGTTAAGATGGACTTGACTGGAAGAAGTATCATACCAAAATGACGTCTATGTACCTATCTTATATGAACAATAGATTGTAATTATGAACAATCACATCATGCTGTAATTCACAGGAATGAAAAGCATATCATGCTCTAATTCTGCCTATAAGTTTCTCTCTTCTCGTGAGGTTAACTTGATTAATTCTCAATGCTCTGCTGAAGGTATTCATGATTTAAAAATATAAAAATATTTTCATATATTTTTATCATTTTTTCATATATCCTAAGGTTTAAGATTTTTTATTTTCAACTTTTAAAATATTTCCAAAATATTATGCCTCTCAAGTGAAAGGAACAGAAGTTATCTGCAAAACAGAAAAGATCAATTAGTCATTGTTTATGTGAAAAGCACATCCTATTTGGGTGGCATAGTATTATTATATTAGGTATAGTAAAGAATATTAACATAATTGGATTTGTCTAAAACAGCAGCAGAAGTAGATACACAGGAACATGCTATAGCCTGACTAATGGCAAAAAGTGGAAGAAAATGAAGAGGAGAAGCATGAGAAGAATCTCTTACACTAGCACACACTCTCATATATATATATATATATATATATATATATGTATGTATGTATAGAACATTAGAAGCATTCTGAATAGCTAAAACAATAGAAAATGAAACAAACGAAAGAAGAACAATCAATAGTCATATATGTAAAGATGGAGGACACGAATGTAACCGATGGCTCCATCAAACAACTGTATGCTCTCTCGGCCAAAATTCTGTGCCCATCATAACCTTAGACCTACGTACATTATAATGAAACCTAGTCGGGTCTCCATTTTTGCCAAGTGAAATCAACCAACTCTCTCAGTTAACTGATCCTATTACGAAACCATGTCGTGGAAAGCAAACTTGCTTGAGTCAGACTGATTTTGAGACTTTAATGTGACAGGAAGATGTGATCAAACAGAAGCCTTTCAATAATTATGAAAAGACCCACTTTTTTTTCTCGTATCTGCTGATACCTTAACTTCGTCGAGCAACTGATTGGTTGTCTCTGCCACGATGGCACTATGTCCTATACTATGATTGGTGGAGCTATATCCACGCATAGATTTGACCCACGTGGCACAAACCCATTACTCATTGGATAATCCCCTAAGTCACAGTGTATTATCCACCTCGATTAAGTCCAAACATTTATGAGGAGCTCCATATTCTATTTCAGGCTACAGAGCTTTACTGGTAAAGCGATAATATAAAATGAGTTAGTCAGTCCTTTAGCTGTCTGAAACTGAGACTCTGAGTGGATCAGAGCCGTCCAATGGCAGCGGGCTAGACTTATTTCCCATTGCATGAAATAAAGCCGAAAGGATCAGAACTCTCCCATTGGCTCCCAGTTGTCGTACATTTGTCTCTCTCCGCCAACTTCCCTTTCCCTCTTCAGAAACCTCTCTCCCTCTCTCTCCTCTTCCAAAGGAAAGTTGAAATTTTGATCTTGCACCCGCTTCAGAAAACCCAAGAGTGGCATCATCATGTAGCCTTAATTGTTGAGTGAACCATTTATCGTTGGCCCATCTCTCTAATTGTATATAGAGAGAGAGAGCATAAAGAGAGACTTTAGGTTAAAACGGTAAGATTAAAGGTTGCAATTTTTCAACCATGCGAAGACCAAAATTAGGTTAAGTTTCAGGAATCATGACATAAACCCTTCTGTCAGTAGTCAAGAACTGAAAAATCGTGTGTGACGTGACCAAAGATTCTGTTCTCAGCCCTAAAACTACACAGCAGCGACCTGATCTTTGAACCCTAACCATTTGCTAGTACTCAACAAGGTTTAAACTTTAAAAGAAATTCCAAAAGACTCTACAGATAATCAAACGGGACTCTTGATTGGTTGTGGCCTGTGCAAGGATCTTCTTACTTGATCTACAGGGTTGCCCAAATAAAGTCAAGGACAAGCTTGTAACCTCACATGGTTACTTCCAAACCCTAATTTTGGGTTATGTTTGACCATGAAGAAGGTTTCAACTTTTCCCACGTGGGTACAGAATGAGTCTTTGGAAAATTCTTCTAGATTAGGAAAATAAACCCTAATTTGAAGACATCAAATACCATTATATTTGGTTTGAAGAGGGGTTTTAGAAAGTACTCCAAGAGAAACCCTTGTTTAATTAGGGTTTGTTTAGAAACCCTAATTTGATTTCCCTTTGGGGCTGACCATCTTCCAGTTTTCCTTTTTATGTAACTCCTTAAACATACTCTACCTTTGGTCTCACTGATGTGTAACTGACGTGCTATTAAGGATCCATCAAGAGATTGGTAAGTTTTGGACTAATTGGAAGATCGCAGCTTCTGCGATAGGGCCTTTCTCTTTAGCTCAAAGATGACATCTCCAAATACTGTTGTATGTTCGGAGAGAGAGAGAGAAGAGAGAGAGATGGAAAGAGGAACAGGAATATAATAGAAGTTGAAAAGGGAAAGAAGACATCAAATTTAACAATGGAGGATAGAGAGGCTGATCTCACATGTCTGCGTACATTCCAAAACCTATACTTGCATCTCATACTACTATTACTACACACATATTGCTTCCCATATCTTTCTATTATAACCAGATCTGTGTATCTACCAAACCAATGAACCAGATCTGTGTATCAACCAAACCAGGGACTTAAAATTACCTGTTTATCAGAAAAAGGAAATGAATGAAAACTATAAAGCTTGATACAAGGGTAAAAAAGCAAAAGAAAAGAAAGACGAAAAGAATCTTAGTTTGGGAGAAACTCAATCTAAACTGAACACGAAAAATGATTATGTTCTTTACTTCAAATCTTGACAAATTTGTGGGTCTGAAGCCTTTGGAAATGAAAAGGAAGCACGCAGAAAGCCTTTTCATTTCCCTAACCAAAGAATTGACCACCATTCAAAGAAATGACTGATCAATAAACAAAACACAGACAAATAAAAAGGGACAAGCCCTTTAGACAAGAAATTCAGAAGCTGGGAAAGATGCTAAGCGAAGACCTACACAAAGTTGAGGGTTAAAAAGAAGTTAAGGTGAAGAAGAGGTGAGGGTAGTTGCTGTTTATACCTATTGTTAGCATACTCATAGAGGCGGCCACGGCTAGAGAAGACTATGAGAGCAACTTCAGCGTCACAAAGAACAGACAATTCATAGGCTTTCTTGAGCAAACCATTGCGCCTTTTGCAGAAGGTAACCTGGCGATTAGTAGTGTTTTCGATCCGCTTGATCTCGATCTTTCCTCTTCCCATTTTTCTCTGCGGTGACGATTCTCGGGATTCACTCTGATGAGCCATAGCTGCACTTAAATGTATACAGCGCAAGGAGAGGGTTATAAGAAAGAAAACAAAGTAGCAGTAAAAATGAATAGAACTTGCATGAGTGGAACTCCTTAAGCACATATTCATTCATATCACAAAGAAATTTAAGAGAAACGGAAAAAAAAAGTTGTTCAGAAGAATCAGAACCATAACTACATGTCCTGAGTTCCTCTATTCCATCTATGGTGGATTTCAGCGATCAGGAAGGTTTCAATCTTGTGTTCATATGGAAAAACAAAAATAAAAGGAGAGTTTTAGAAACCAAATTCTTCTAATGGAATTTCAAATTGGATTTCTTTCACATATCAGAATAGAGAGTTCCCTTGATTCTGAAATGCAAAAGAAAAGATTGATTAAACCCCCCCCAAAAAAGAGAAGCAAAGTAAAAAGCTTTGGGACTATTGTCTCAAATTTTTGGTAAATAATTTACCTTTGGAGATTGGGGAAGAAAGTCGAACAAAAGTTGATGTTGTAAGTGATAATTACGGAGAGAATTTATTTGGATGTTGAGTTTCTCTCTTCTTTGGCTTCTTCAAATCTGAGTAGGAGATCAGGTGCTGAAAATGAAAGGAAGGTAGTGGCAAGAGGAGGGTATTTATAAAGTGAAAAACTACCCTTCATCAACTAGCCAGGATTTATCTACAGGGTGACTAAGCAATACTTTCTACTAATTAGTCCACTATTCATGTCTGGTAAGCTAAGCGAAAATATGTTTTTGTCCTTTCACATCTTCTGTTTCTGTGGGTGCCAATTTCCTGATTTAAGCATTTGAAGAGAGTGGAGTTTATTGGAGAAGAAGCAAAAGAAGAGGCTAAAGTTGGGAATCAGCCAATAGATATAGAGAGTCCAACAACCATCCATTTTATTTCCCACTCTTTTTATCTTCCATGTGAATGATGGAATAGAGCATTGGGTAGAGAGATGGAGGTATAGGGGGAGGGGGTGGAAAGAGGCTTTATAAAGTGAATATTAATGGAGATGATTGAGACGTTGGCATTGAGCTCAATTGCACTACAACTCTTATTAGGTTAAAATCGTTCCACAATACCAAGGTGCTTGAAAATAGGACCTACCTTTGTCCCTTTAATTTCAAGTTCTTAGAATGATCTTCTTCTTTTTTTTCCTTGTGAAATAAATTCACAGTAGTACAGAGGTTTTGCTTTCGATTTAGCAATGAAGTGATGTTAGAGCTATTCTTAAACTAGCATTCTTAATTAAGACCAAAGAGTGGGGCAAAAAGGAGGGAAAACTCTCCGTTCCTGATTTTTTTGTAGCTGGATCTTCTAGAACTACAAAAATTCTTAGTAAAAATGTGATTCCAACTCAACAACTTTTGAGAAGAGTTGCTCTTCGTACTTTGTTAATTAACTGCTTTAAGACATTTAAAAGTTGACATTTATATTAAACCTAAAAAATTGAAGAGAATTAACTTTTTCTATGTAATGGTGCTTAAAAATTCAAATATATTAAATTGATGTAGAATGTGAACCGTAGAGAAGTGTGTTAGGAAGTTTTGTGTGACAAGAAGATACCACTCAAGTTTAAAAATAAATTCTTTCATTTAGGGATTAGGCTAGTCATGATCTATGGGGCGAAATGTGGGCCCATCAAACGGATGCATAATCAAAAGGTTATGGTGGTGGATATAAGAATGTTCCGTTAGATGTGTCACCTTACTAAAAAAGATAATGTTAAAGTTGTAATGGTAAGAGACAAGTTAAAGATAACTAATATTAATAATAAATGAAAAGAGACAAAGCTTAGGTAGTTCGAACATATTAAGAGGAGATACCTGAACACTGCAGTGAAAAGATGCAAGAAGATTGTACTTAAAGACTATAAGGAGGAAAAAAAAAGGTTTAAAAAGAACTGAGGGAGGATGATTAAGAATGATATGACTTTGTTGGAACTTACCAAGATCGTGAACCTCAATAGAAAACTATGATGAAGTAGGATATAGACAAAGGATCTAGAGTAGAGAAGTCTTTCTCGCTCTTATAAGTCTTTTTAAAAGTTTTCTTTCAATCTTGTATCTTGTATTTAGCATAATATCTAATATGTTGTATTTTTTCTAAGTTAGTGAGCTTAAATACTTCCCAACTTAGCTCATATATATATTTTCTTGTAATGACTTGTTGGATTTGTTTAGTAACTTTTTTCTTTCTTATTTGTGCATTTATTTATTTGTTTTATCTTTTATTTTGATTCTTTACCTTATTTTATATTTATTGTAGTATTTATTTTATTTTATTTTATTTTTACAAATTTATTTATTAAGTACTTTCTTACGTAGCCTAAATATTTTATTGTAATAACTTATTGGATTTATGTTAACCTTTTTTTCTTTCATTTTTGTGTCTTTATTTAGTTGTTTTATCTTTTATCTTGAATCTTTACCTTGTTTTATATTTATTGTATTACTTATTTTTATATTTGTTTTGTACATATATATTTATATTTTACTACTATTATTATTATATGTTAGGTCTATTTTATTTTTATTTTTAAATTTTTTAATATTTATATGCACGCACAGGCACACACATATATAGTTTTTCATTATGTGAGTCTATTGAAAACAATTTCTCCATCAGTTAGTGATAAGGTTGCGTACTACAAGACCTCTTCAAACCTTGCATTTCAGCAAAACTTTTACTGTGTGATTATTGTTGTTGTATAATGTAAACTCATTCAATTACTAAGTTTAATTTGTTAGAGTAAGGATGTAAACTTTTTTCCCTTTAATATTTAACCTTGGCTTCCTTAAACTTGTTAAGTACATAGATTTTGCAACTTTCTTTAATTGCTTTGAATTACTTACACTAATTTTGATTTGGATTCCTATCATATTTGTTCTTTTAATTTCCCTTGGCAAGTTTTGTGATCTAGTAAAATAGGAATAGATAAATATGGCATTACCTTATAATGGATTCTTATGATTTTATGGATATATAATCATAACTAAAATTATTGTTTACTTTTTCACGTAATATAGAATATAATTTAATTAACATATAGAATTTTAAAGGTATATTTAATGTGTAAATTTTGAAAGAGCACTAATATTTAGAGATAAATTTAAAGCATGGGAGTGTCTAGCAAAATACAAGAGCATGGGAAAATACTCATGAGAAAATATTAGTATTAAAACCTTAATTAAGATTATGTTATGAAATGAAGACTTTGAGTCTATTTGGAATGCCAAAAATATTTGAAACTGAATATATAATTTTAATTTTATAAAACCGACACAAGTTTTTCTAATTATTTTTATAATTAATATAATATATAAATAATTTCTTCTCTAAAAATTTTTGATTTTTAATTATGATTGTGTTAATAACTGAGATGCAAATTTCATGATTTTACGTAATATGAAGGTTAAATTTTAAATTATGAATATCATGGCAGTGAATATTTTTCACCATTCACAATATGATTATTTCATAATAGTAAAACTATTTTTCTTGTATATTTATTCTATTTGATACGAGATAACTTTTCCATAATAATAACAATATATAATTAACTGTTTATAATACTTTGAAATTTCGAATTAAAAGTCTTATAATTAGCTTGGCCTACTTCATTCTATCATAAATTAATGAATAAATTAGTTCAATCAATTACTTTAATCAAAGAGAAGAATCAATGATGTTACTTATTAGAAAATAGCTATTCAAAATATTAGGAGCATTAAACTTATAAAAGTGTTCAAGGTTTTTTTTAGATGGCATCATATATAATGGTCAGTTTAGCTACTATAAATTTGAAGATGTCATTTCTCGTCTTCATCAAGAACCATCACCGTGGCTTCACAGTCCATAGCTCCTCATATGAAAATTTTCTATGGGAACGAAAGGATTTTCAAGATGAAATCCTCAGGTTAACAATATATGATATTAAAGCCAAGTTATACTTTCCAAATCTTGGATAAAGTTTATGAGGACTATTGATAACTTTTGTCCTTTTGGTACTTCAATGTGTTGTGAATTGTATATCTTCTTTGAAAGTTACATTGTGATTCATTAAAAAATAAACAATAAAGCATAATCTACTTGTTGGATTTTTTCGTAGTTTGATAATTTTGTGATAAGGTAACTGATCAAAAATTTATATTTATCTTGCTTATGCTTAATCAATTTGATAACATCATGAAATTATTTAGAAATTCAATGTTTAAATCATAATTCTGTAAAACAATAAACATAATTTCATGACTATATATATATATTTTTAGCTGAATCTGTTATTCCTTTATATTTTTAAGAATATTAAGCATCTATAAATTTTGCCTTGAGTTGTAATTAAAAAGAATAGGTAGATAATATTGGAAAATCGTAACAGGATCTGATTTCGACCGCAGTGAAATAATTAGAAAACTTTTTCGTATTTTGATTTCTGAAAAAACTAAGATCACTTTAATTCTAGAAAAATGATTAACGCATAAATCATAATAAAGTATGAATCTTAATTCGTACCTTATTTTGAAGTTCGATCATATTCTTGTCATATCCTTCGAACTATTTTTGAAATTAGCTCATCTCAACTACCACAATCGCACAAGTGGCCGGCCTTTATTGGCATCTATAGAATAGGTTGAAAGAACTCTGCATCTATTACAAAGAGAGTTAGGCAAGAAGTGATAGTTTTATTAGAGCTTAAAGTTATGTTTAGTTAGGTAGTTATTAATGGAATAGAATGAAATGTAATATTATTCGATCATTTGGGATGAGAGTTTATAATGCAATGAAATGGAATAGGATGAAATGAGAGGGTTCTTATTCCATCCTAAACAGTGAAAATAAGTAACATCCGATTTAGGAGTTTTAGGATGGAATATAAAATGATAAACAACATTTCACTATATTACACTATAAACCTTTATTCTAAACAATATTTCATTATATTATATTATGAACTTTTCCATCCCTTCCAAACAACAATTTTCTAATATTACATTCATTTATATTCCAGTCGATTATAAACTATTCCATTCTATTAAAAACCTTACGTCCAACCAAATATAACCTAAATCTATCTATAATAGATTTTGGACATTTTAGTAATTTGATTGAAGTTAAATTCTAATTTCAATTAAACTTTAATTAGAATTACAAATAATTATATTTAAATATCAATATGCCTAAATAAGATCCAATATCTTATGTTAATCCTTATTTATTAAATATCTCATATTTAATCATAAAGTTTCTCAAACTTTACAATTAAGTTCAGCTTGATTAAAATATCTTTGTTTTTTGCAACTCGATTATTATGTGAGACCTATTTGGTTCTCAAATATGTTAGCAATAGGTATAAATTATAACTCTAAATCATATATAGGATTAGATAAATTAAATTCCTTTAATTTATCTTTATTTCTCTAATTAAATAATTTATAATCATAATCAAGATTGACGTCTAACAATACATCATGATCACCCAAATATTTAAAAATGACAAAATAGTTTTGACTAACCTTTTCGTGCATGATTTTTCAGTATAATTCAATCATTTCATCATGCAATGTTTCGATTAGACATAGAGCATGAAATTAATGTCTACTCTATTTTAAATCCAATCATATTACTAGTTCTTCGTCATTAGCTACTAGTTTAATTAATAACATTTGTATACTATTTACAAAAATATTATTTCACCTTGGTTAAGGATTTCTCAAATTAATACTAATCGAGAACAACAAAATATTCTCCCTAATTGCTTTAGGGTTATAAATCAGATTTTGATTACTCAACTACCTTCATATAATTCATGCTATATCCAATAAATACCGAATGAGCTATTCAAGTTTAGAATAGGTCATAAGTAGTATTAAAGCATAACAATCCCTATATAAGGTAACTTTGGAGACCTTATGTCAAATGATCACTTATATAATCATCACGATGAAAATTTTCGTAGACATACAAGTAATGTTTCAAATAGATTTTGCATATTGGGTCAATTTAGTGAACTTGTTCTCTAACAAACACCCACGCGTTCGTTTAAGTTATGAAATTGATTACTTTCTTTATAAGGAAAAAACATAACATGTGTTAGTCTTTTTATGTTCTATTAATGTCTAATCTTAATAGAACAATGACTGAGAATAATTTAGAGATAATACATAAATGTAATATGAATCTTATAATTATAATAATTTTATTTGCAATGTATAATTATTTCATAGACTTTATCATATATATATA
Organism: Erythroxylum squamatum; assembly: GCA_025629845.1. NCBI lineage: Eukaryota > Viridiplantae > Streptophyta > Magnoliopsida > Malpighiales > Erythroxylaceae > Erythroxylum > Erythroxylum squamatum. The sequence continues at coordinate 32,243,794 of JAOTBA010000002.1, read as the reverse complement.
TATATATACAAGTTAATGCATTTAAATTATTTTATCACTAAATTACAGTAAATCAATTGGCTATAGTGCGTAAACCAACAAATAATGCTACCGTGCTTTATTGTAATGCCAAAACCCAATACTCTCTATGAAAGCTTTGTAAGTCTTCATGACAAGAAGTGAGGGATGACATCTAGTTACCTACCCTTTTGTTGCAAAATAAAATTTATTTCATCAAAACACCCTTTGTGTATCACACGGGCACATATGTACTTATATCTATAACCATGTGATCATGTTGTGGAAAATTTTGCAGAACAAGGTTTAAGGGTATCAAGAAGTTGCCTTATGCTTTACTCATAATACATATATCATAATAGCTATTCCTATGTATTGATACTCTTAACAGTACCAAATCAATCTCACTGTTTAGGTTATTTTTTATTCTGAAGTACTATTTCTTTTATTGTTACGTTCCACATATATATCCCTTTCGTCCTTTAGTGCGATCATCTGTCCAAGGCAGTCTTGTAGTTTATTGCCTAACAACGACAACAATAGTAACAATCATTGTTAACTTATGTTCAATTAAGCACACAGTTACTTGTAATCTCACAAATCAAATTACCCACTTTCCACCACTGTACTTTAGTCAATCAGGTTAAAGTTCCAATTCACAGAAGCATGTTATTTCAGCTTAACATTGTTCTAAATATTTGTCCCATGCCATATCGCTCTTGGTAGTGGAAGACATGTCACTTCTGTGTGCCCACAGAGGCATTAGATGTCAAACATTATAATGACAAGTCATTCTTTAGCTTTTTAATTGTATGGCGTCTCCAATTATTTATTGGGGCGACACGATCCATGTTCCCTTGCTGGTACATATATATAAATGCCTTATTTGCCATTTGATTCAACGCAAGCTTTCATGGATGGGTTTACTTCTTTGTTAGAGTATATGATCGATTAGAAACATAATTATGTATTTATAATGAATAATTAGACCACCATAATCTCAATTGATATACTCGATCTATATATGTTTCCACTCATCTTCGTGTGATAAGCGCATGAACATATTCGTGTTAATATGTTCTCTTTATAACAACTTACGAGGTTTAGAACAGGTCCTAAATACTTGAACCAAGAAAAATAAAAGATTCAGAAAAGTAGAACCAAAGAAATATAACAGGTCGATCTGGATGCTATAGTGCAACGGAAGTGACATAATACAATCAATGATATGGTTCTAGGACTCTTGTTTTTCAAGTTTCTTTTGGATTAAAAATGTGTGGATGATAATTTTCTCCCTTGGATTTAATTGCATTAACTTTCTAACAACTTTTCCATGCACCCTCGACTCTTGGCTTCTGTCTAGAAAAGCTTACTTCCAAAATATGACACCATGTGGTACTTATTCTGTCTCTCTCGTCTCAAAACCCTATTTCTGTGGTTTACATCAACAAAATCTTCTCCAAATCTACCACAAGGACCACTTTGAGCTTTGCTGGCAGCTAGTGCCGTATCCTTCTTACCTCACACGATGTGTAAAATGACTGAATGGTCAAAAAGAAAATAGTCAAATTAAATCACATATGTTTTGTGCTGTATCCTCTTCCATTTTTGCTTATTTCATAGATGCAGCTAATTAAGAACTCTTATTAGGAATTTCTTGAACTTAAAAATGTTAATTAAGTGTCAAAATCTTTGAATTTCATATCCCTTTTCTGGTTTCACAAGAAATCCACAGACAGCTTTAAAATGCGGTCCCTACTGCTACCAAACGACCCCTTCAATTACGGTCTGTTATGGCTAAAACGAGACGCAACTCTAGTTTGTTGCAGTGAAGATGAACACTGCAACAAAATAGCTTAATATGAAATTATTTTATAGTGGTAGTAATTTATATAGACTAAAATGATTGTAAGAATTTAGTATATTTTCCCTTAAATTTTCAAAATATAGAATAATAATTACTTATTAAAAATTAACAATTTTTTTATAAATCAGAACTTTATAAAGAATAAAAAATTATGTACAAGCAAGAGATACCATAAGTAATCTCTTAACACGCAAAAACAAAATGGTATGCATTTAACGGCCCTACCATCAATTGCCCTTACTAAGACCTGTAAGATAGACTTAACTAATATTATGCCAGAACAAAAAATGACAAGATCAAGCTAAAACCAAGTACCGCAAATACCCAGTTATACACCAAGCAATAAAACACCATCAAATACCGCATTATATCAGCATAAGCCCACAATACACTAGCTAAACCACAGTCCAATCAAGTAGACGACCACGACATCATCAAAACCTACTAATCTGTATTCAATGCCTCAGTTAACTCCAGTAGCAGCTTCTATAGGCAATGGTTTGCTGTGCATAAACCATTGACTATCAAAGTTCCATGGGATTCAAATTGCATTTCGATCACCGTCGATGCCCTTAAAAATTAACAAATTTTTTAGAACTTTCAAACTTCACTAAAAATTTTATGCGTTATATTATTACTAAACATCATCATATTAGACAATTTATTATTATTAATTCATATTAGACAATTTATAATTAACTTTGATTCATACCATCAATAGTAGTAAACATATCTTGAATTGTGTTTTAAATACTTGAGATTGTAGAAAATACTTATAATATTTTTATTATAATATTTTGTAGATAATAATTTTGAAATTAATGACATTATTTGAAAGATAATATTTTTAAGATAATGAGAGGGGAAAATGAAAAATGTTGTTCTAGGTGGAGGAGTGGGTTGACTACACGAGCTGATCTTTTAATTAGGCTTGTCTGAACAAAAACTCATTGTTCCAAATTGAGTTGATATGCACCATATGCTACACCTTAACATTAGGCTTCCACTTCCATGCATTGTTTCACAAAAATAAACATAGCCGGTGGAAGATCCGAAACAGCTGCTTGGTTATGTCCACCCAGAAGAGGAAGTTGATTATGTCCTTTCCAGACTGTGCTTGGAGATAGATCCTAAACTAAAACACCAGTAAAAATTAATAGTCCAGTTGTTGTAGTTCATACCCAATTTAATTAACTTGAAAGAAAATCTAGAGGTGTTTACTGAAAAGGGACCACAAGAAACCAAAAAAAAAAAGAGAGAGAGAGAGAAAGAAGGGGCTTGATTTTCTTAGCTGACCCTTCAAATGATGGTGAAAGGTACGTGACTTCAATGCAAGACGGAATTCAATAAATGCATCATATATAGATGATCAGCATCTAACCAGGTCAATCTTTGGTTATTCCAAGTTTTGCATGACCAAATTCAAGTATGTTACTCGATCACCAAGAATGGACCTTCTGGAGCAGTTTTCACGTAAGTGTATAGGTTTGGTTTGTTTTTCCTTTCCTCTTAACAGGATTTTGTTTCTTTTAAGGTAATGACGAGGGTATAATTTGTTTACCACAAGGGCTTTATGCAAATGATATAAATGGTGTACTCTTCCATTACTTAACCAAACCCTATGAATACTTAATTTTTAAACTTCAACTATTGAATAGATGTTTTATTCAAAGTTCTATTGAAGTCTTTAAGTAATAAATGTTTAATTTAAATAGAAAGTCCAAACTTACATTTGTGTTAAGTTGCTAACCACCGACCATCCAAGTTTTATGTCATTAGAACCCATGGAATTTGGACTACGAATGGATAGTTCGATCAATGGTTAAGCTTTCCTCCTTTAGACCTAATCAGGACAATTAGTCATATATAAGTGATAAATGAAAATAGAATTTAAATTGGATATGGAAACTTTAAAATTTTCAACTAAAAAATTCAGTGTATGTTTGCATTGCTTTCATAAATATTTTAGTGATTTTTAACAAAAATATTTTTAGAAAAAATTAATTAATTTATATTGTAGTATTGAAACGTCCCCCTCACAATATACATATTATGTTCAAACCATAATTTGAGAAAAATGTCTCAATTTAAATTATAATAAATTTTGATCGTATCTTTATTTATAACTTCAATCTATAATTTGATTTTATAAATAATAATAATAGCATTTGTTATATTTAATTATTATACATATACTGATTATTTATACTAGGATCTAACATTTCAAGATTTCTTCTCATTAATTACAGTACTTATTACGAGTATTAAGTACTTGATCTTATTTATAATATTTGACTAAATATCAATGCTTAAAAGGCTGAATTGGTTCGGTTGATTTAATCATAAAAAAATGAACTGCTTAACTTTCTGGTTCGGTTTACCTTAATAACCACTATCATTAAAAATTGATTGATTAATTAAGTAATCAGTAAGTTTTTATAAACTAACTAATTTTATAAACCAAAATAAATCAGTTAGTTTTTATTTGACAATTTCCTTCTTTAATTAAATTTCAATCTCTTCAAATAGTCTCATTTTTTAATCCTACTTCAAGTTCTTCAATTTTGTTTAATCTTTATTGTATACGAATTTTGTAACCTTCTAATACTGATTTAACCTCTAAACTTTAAACTTGTTATCTTATTAGTTTAATTTCTAGTCTAGTTTTTAAAAATTGCTAAATATATTGAAGTTGTGGAGTTCACTTGACTTTATATGCCATCTACATAAAATAAAATGCATTCTTGTGAAGACATTTCTTATACAAAATAAAATATACATAAATAGGAGTTATATGCATTACAACAAAAAGTGCTTTAGGCAACGACATGTTTGCAATAGTTTAAAAATGTGTTGCTAAAAATTAATATACTGGTTGGAGGGGACTTTTTCAGCCAGGAGGTAGTCAACTAGCTCAGTTTTAATCTTACTCATCACCGGCTTCTGAATCAAGCAGAGTGGACTACTATTTTTGGGGTCGCCTGTTGGTTTCTTTGGAAATGGCAAAATCACAACATTTTTGAGCTGGGTTTTATTTGGCCACTCAACGGCCCTTCAATTGTCATGGATTACACTCATTGGATCATACGAGCCAGGGAGATGGAAAACCGGGTATTCCCGGCTCAGGGGCAGCCTTTGGGGACTTTAGTCAGAAGGACTAAACCCATGGAAAGATGGGTCAAGCTAAATACGGATGGTGTTGTGAAACTGGGCTCTACTATTGCTTCTGCTGGAGGACTTCTAAGGAACTGCCAGGGGCAATGGTGTGGCGGCTTCTTACAGCACATCGGAGTCGGCGATCCTTTAATGGCTGAACTATATGGTGTGTACTCAGGGCTGTTGCTGGCGTAGGACCGGGGCTATCGACGAGTGATAGTAGAAGTGGACGCCTTAGAGGTTATTAATATTCTTTCCTCTTGTCTGAATAATCTAACTGTGCATTCTTTTTTGGTGACAGGTATTCGTGACTTGATCCGTCGAGATTGGGATGTGCGGCTAGAGCATACGCCTCGCGAAGGGAATCAATGTGCGGATCATTTGGCATTTCTAGCTTCTTTTGCGGCACCGAGCTTGCATACACTTCCGGCGCCTCCCCCGAGCATCTTGGATGCACTTTACCATGACTTGCGTGGAACCCTGTACCCTCGATCCCTTCGTGGGGGATTAAACTTGATGAACTAGTTTCTTTTTTTTTCTTTCCCTTGTAAAAAAAATATAGGGCAACGATTTTTAAAGTGTTGTCTTTAATAATATTAAAAGCAATGAAAATATTAATTTGTTGCTACATATAACAAAAGGCAAACAAATTTAAAAAAGTTGCAATAAAGTCTTATATATGCAACACCTGTAATTGTTGCTACAGTTGCAATCATGTATTTACTAATGTTATATATTTATTTATATAGTTACTTACTAATGTATATTTAAAATATAAAAATTCTTTTCTAGTAAGTATTTAGAATATTTCTAAGAAAATTAAAATAACCACCAATTTTTATTTGGCAAAATTAAAGCATATGATATAATTCCTCTAAAATACACAAAATACTGTAATATATACACATAAAAATCATTTTATTTAGTTCCTCTCCCTTTTGAAGAAAAACCTATCATCTTTTTTAAAAAATTAAAATTTGATTGTATTAAATAATAGTGAAGGACATTAAGTTTGCATGGAGTAAGCTTACTCCCCTCCATCAAAAGTGTGACAAAACGACAACACAATGAAAAAACAAAGCAGAAACTCTCGGATGACATAAGGAACCAAACGGAAAGCTTAGACGATGTCGTATCAAGAGGAAAGTCAAAGAAGCTTTTTCGGTTAAGGGGTTATACATCGAATGGTTAATGATATGCAATTGACAGGGTCATCGAAGCTTCATTCTTCTATGTACTCTCTTCTATTTGCTTTGGTTCAGCAATCTCTACATCTCATACAGAAAAATGTTTATTGAGCAGTTTAAGGTTGAGTCTCCTAATGTGAAGTACTCAGAGGGCAAGATTCAGTTTGTGTACAACTACGAGACCACCAAGATTGTTCATGAGAACTTATACTTATGTGCCTAAACTAGGGTATGTCACTAAATCCTCATATAATCAATTCGTTTTTTCATGATTATTCTATCTGGGTTTATCTCAAATTTCTAAATTTATGCATTTCTGATAGGGCTGTGCTCGTGGGTTGGGAAGGCAACAATGGGTCAACACTTACCGGTGGTGTTATAGCGAACAAAGAGTGAGTTTGCTTACCTTGTTGTTTGTAACGTGAAATAACGGTATAAAGTTGGGATCTTTGATCAATGGGTGATTGACATTTTCTTGGCTCGATGGGGGAAGCCCAACGTATGAGTTATACTATTCTTGTCCTCAAATACAATGCATCAATGTTTCAATTTCTAGGATTTATGATTCTCCCACATTTGTGGGCATAACCAGATATATCTTCTTGATTGTGATTGTATAATGTTTGTGCATTTGTTGGATGGTTATCCCTTTTATTTATTATCATTTATGTTGCGACTTTGCCACTTGAGCCATCATGGGTTGCTAAGGGAGGTGGCTTTTTGCCTATAGATGTGTTCCTTTCCATTAGCTTAAGGTGCAAGAGAAGGAAATTGAGTTTAAGATTATAGTTAGAGATAAACTGTTGACTATGGACAAGGATTTGTATTCTCAAAGCAAACTAGGTCGTTTGGGACTCATCGACTACGCTTTGACCAACAAGAACCCACCCCTCAACATGTTCAAATAAGACCCTCTCTCCTGGTAATCCTAGTAAACCTTCATGCCTAGTATTTGGGTTTTAATATCCAAGTAAACTTTTGTTACTTGTTAATGGTGATGATGAATAAAATCAATCAATTTTGTTAATGGTGATTATGTCATGTGTACGTTTGTGGACTTCTGTTGTTTATTTATGTGGATGTAGGCTGAATTCAACATAACACAAAATTCCTATTTTGTCATCTCTTATTTCTATTAGTTTGTAGGAAATTTATCTTCAAAACCCCGTTGCTCCTTTGGTTTTTGTTTTGCGCATATAATATAAACCATTTATGTTCTATTTGTGAGCTATGAGTTAGGTTCACGTTTTGAATTATGCTTGGTTTCCTTTTTTGGCTCCATAATGGTCCAGGGTCTAATTTTTTTCTCAGTTCAGCTTGCTTTTTAATATATTAAGGTTATTGGAATTGTACTTATCAAAAGCATAAAGAAGAAAGGCTATAAGAGATGATTCTTTTTTACTATCTTCTTTGTTTGCTGGGGAAGGCAATGGTATGTAATAACTTAGTTTTATCATATCTAATTAAGGTTTGATAAGATTGTAGATGACAGTAACATATTTAGGTAATCTTCTTTTTAAGTTGTTTAATTTCTAGCTCAAGATAACCCATTTTACATGCTAGACCATATGATAGTAACAAAGCTTTACAAGCTAGACCATATGATGGTAACAAAGTAGAGGCTATTTTCTTTCTTGTTTGACAATGGTTCTATTAGGATTGCTAAAATGTTGTTTAATTTCAATTTTTTAGAACAAATTTTATATCTTTATTTTCCATCTTTCTTTTTCTTTATTCTTATTTCAATGTGTAACTACTTGAAGTGAATATTTTGTTAGTGTATAGAATTTGATATCAGTGTTGATTGTATCAATGTTGAGTTTATTGCGTGTTATGTCAACAGAATCTCAAACATGAAGATTAAGGTTTGGCTACCAGTGAATGCTATATTTTTTGGGATGCTCATTACAAGCATGATTAGTTATGACAATCTTTTTCAATTTGTTAGCACTTTTAGCACAAACCTCACAAAATAAACATCATTAAGTTGATACTACAATTTTAGCTACTAATTAATAATTCTTCTATTTGTCATACATCACTCCTTGTACTATCAAAGTCTTCACTATTCAATGTGTTGTGCTTTTGGATATAGTTTGGACTAAGAACTGCCAGTGGGACTGTCACACTTCATTTTGTTTAATTTATAGTTTAGAAGTTTCTTTTGTGACAATACTAGATGTTATTGCTGGACTGCAACTTATAAATTAGATGTACTTTTCTCTTTGGATGTGTTCCACTACTCAATGGATTGATTCGTCTGCTTCCAACTTCATTTCAAGAGAATGATTTCATTTCCTTAATCATTTCAAGAGAATGATTTCATTCCAACTTCTAGCCTTCTTGTGAGATCTCTAATGATTTCATGTCCTTAATTCAATGTTGTTGTACATTATCTTGTTATCATTTTTTTAGATAAAATGTTTATGTTCATGCTTTCTGAATTTGTTCACAAAAAGAATTGAATTATTATGTTGTTAGTTTTTGGACTATATTATTTTCTTGATTAAATTAAAGCCATAATAAATTAGTTAGCATTTCATTTTTTAGATATATCAACCTGTTTATGAGCGTAGTAGTTTTACAATTCTAATATACTTGTTTCTTTTTTTTTGTAGGATGGTGATGATTAGGAGTGGATAAGAAGATACTTCGTAAAGAATTTTGAAGTGTCCATACATATTGGTTTTGTTTAGTATTTAGATTTGTAAATTCGAAAGGATGTAGTTTCACACAAATTATGAATGGTCGTAGTCGCTATAAACTTTCTGAAAAAAACAATAAAAAAAGAAATAATAAATCAACACCCGAACTTCAGTAACGTAGTTCGACACAACTTGCCTACATCTGCGAGACCCTCACCTAACTTAATACTTTCACTAACGATAATAGTTTTTATACAAGACTTTACTGAGCCGACATCACTCAACCCTTGGCATTTTCCCTCATTCTCACAACATATGAAAGTATTTCACTCCCAATAGTACGACTATCTCGTACTAACCTCAACAGAGGATTTTCACAACACTATTTAATAATAAATATGATAATTGAACAACTCAAGTGATTAAATCAATAAAGCCATAAATAAAGCAAAAACTTAGATAAAAGCACTCCCTTAAATATGTAGCTTTATTAGCCGAAAGTGTGGAAAGTGGTAGAATAATATATATTGTGAACTATTGAGAGAATCACGATCAGCCCACACATAATAGCATCAAAATAACATCAATTGAACAACGTTTCTTCACCAAAACATCACCAAAAATACAATTGTAACAACATAGTCTCCTAGATGTTTTTCACTCAAAAGTCAATATTTGCATACCCTTGAAAATCATGCAACACTACAAAAAACACAGTTGTCTAAGACGCATAGAATCGCCAAAAATCAGCTGCCAAAGATAGCACAATACTTCCAAAAATATAGCTGCAAAAATCACGAAAACTTCTAGAGTTTTTGCACACCTCCACACCAAAAAGACAACTGCAAAGTCACACACAATAGCCACCAACCTAATACTGGACAGCCACCAAACCAACTGCAAAAAATAAAAAAATCAACCCAAAAATACAGCCCCAAAATCATGTGAACACCACCAAAGAACAGCTGCCAAAATTGCCCTTAATAGTCTTTCAAGAACAAGAAAGAACACAACTGGCTATCAACAATTACGCAACCCAATTTAGTCATGCAGGAGCAAAGGAAAACATAGCAGCTACAGTCCCACACACCATCAGCCAAATCACGTTAAACACACATTAGAAAAACAGCTGCTTAGAGTTCCAAAAAGAACTATAACTCCAGTAAAAATGCAGCACAAAAACCTTCAGCTAAGGGTGACATGATCAGCCAAGGACTTTGCAACAAATGGACTTCTATCTCAACTCAATCAGCTCACAAACATCATCGACAATATACCTTGGATATCCAGCTGCCATAATCAAGTTAAAATTCCAGAAGATCACCATTATCCCACAATACGATATACATACTAAATACCATCTGAATTCGGATTTTAAACTTCTCAAACTTGTCTTGAAAGGGCCCCACTTAAACACAACTAAGTCTAATTATCAAATAATGTCCAAAATTAAATATTAAGATATCATAACCTATATCTTAACAATCTTCTCCTTTTTGACATTATTTGTCGAATATTAAACTCCCCCTAAAGGAGATAATTGGACATGTACCATCGAATTCACAAACCATAAGATAACTCTCCCTTAATCAATCAGCAAGATCCAAACATAATCAATTATCCAAAGCAACATATTCCAACATAGTTTTCTCCCGTTTGAGATAAAAGATGCCAAAAAGTAATAATAATCACGTAGATACCTTTAAAATCTCTCCCTGAATTGAGTAGTCACTAATTATTAACATTCCAAAACAATCATATATCTCCCTTTTGGGACAAAACAATGTCAAAACAAAGAATGCCTTCAATGCGATCAATCTTAGCGAATAAAGAAGCATAAAAATCAACAGTAGGTGTAGCGGAAGAATCATAAGTACGCTAAGATGACAATTTACCACCAGTCAAAAACACTAGCCAATATATCATTAATTGCATCAAAGTCATCCACATACAACTGATTAAATTCATAGACCCCAAAAATGCATTCATCATAATCAAACTTAATCAATCTCCTCCTAACATAAATCATGTGAAAGCATATTGCCTAAACTCATACAACCCACGATGTAGAGAGAAACCAAGATAAAACTTTGAAAAAGCCAAATCATAGTAAACTCGAATCTTCCTACAGTTCTCTAACCAAGCATCAATTTGTTTTAGACATAACTCCGTAAAGCAACATTCAGAAGAAAAACTTTCAAATCATCAAGGAGAGCCTCATTCTCATATCAAATGTACTATTCAACAAGGAAAAATTCAAAAACACACCAATCACCTGAACCTTATAAAATCCATAAATCAAAAACTCAGAAAGTATAGACATTAACTCCTTTGAACTTGTTTTTTTAATAAACAACATCAATATACTTTAAAAAATTTAAAGAACACAACCTTCGTACCCCTCGAAGAAATTCAAACTTGGTCTTATTTCTCACCACATTAACTTTGTCATTATATGTCTGGTTGATTCCTCCCTCATAAGCAACCAATTGGTCTTTTGTTTGAACAGTTTCTTTACCAGCAGCAACTAATTGTGAATCTAGACAATTTCTTATTTTTCCTTCACCACGTCTTTGTGTTTGTATTTGACCATTTCTAACCCAAGTGTGTTTTGGTAATGTGGACTGTGTCGGTGATGAACGCAAGTGCACGTTTCTATCGTCAAGTAGTAAAAATATCGATCCCACAGAGACCAAATTAGTTAAAAATTAATACTCGTAATAACTTCTAATTTAAGCTAATAACATAAAAAATTAAAGAAAAGAT
>JAOTBA010000002.1:32203826-32223456 GCA_025629845.1 Erythroxylum squamatum | reverse complement strand
GAAGAATCAAGTGAATTGAGGTTGTGGGGTTGATGAATACCCTTTTGGAAATTGAATTTGCTTTGATTAAAGAATGATTGAAAAAAAAATTTATACCGAATTGGATTGGTTTAGACCGAGTGTGTCGTATGGTTTCCAACGCTGAGCGTTTGTTTTGTTTAAAAAGTATGCGTTTTCGGATGTCGAAATTTGACCTTCAGTTTTAGACCTTCAGCGAATTGTTTTCTTTGATTCCGAGCCTTTCGTTTCCTTTCGCTTTTGCATTTGTTTTTCGGTTTCTGATTCCGTTTTTGGCTTTCCGCGTTAAATTTCCATTCTTATTTGTTGAGCTTTTCGTTTGCTTTTGGCCCACTTTCGCTTTGTGATCTGTTCTTTCGGGTTTAGATTTCCTTCGTTTGGATCCGCACACGTTTTCGATTCCTTCATTTTTTGATCCGATTTGATTTTCTTCGGATTTCATTCACTTTGATTTCGCTTTCGCCCCTTTTTAGTTTTCGATCTTGGATTCCGAGTTTGGGTTCCGAAAACGGAGCCCAACAGGTGGTATTAGAGCCAGGTTAATGAAGCGATGATAGTTATGGTTTTGTTAAGAGTTGGATTTCGGAAACGGGATCCAACATTTATTAGTTATGGTTTTGTTAAGAGTTCGATTTCGAAAATGGGATCCAACATTTGTGGTATCAGATCAAGAAAATGAAGCGATGATAGTTAAGATATGTTTCGGTTCTGAAGAGTTGGGTTCCAGAAACGGGTCCCAACAGTAGTGGTATCAGAGCCCAGTAATAGGATCTTACATGGGCGCATATGTTTGTTAAGAGTTTAAATTGATAGAATTGAATTAGTGAGAATGTGATATTGATGTAAATGTATTTTCATGAATTATTTGAAGAACCAAAGTGGTTGTTTGATTAAGGTGAAGAATTATCCGAGTTGGGTTCCGAAAACAGGATCCAACAGGTCCTATCACACTCTTTTCTTTGTAGTTCCTTCTCACTTTGTTTCATGGAAAAAAAATACAAAGCACAATAAATAACATAGAATTTATTAATATAATTATAACTTGTAAATAAAGAGCTCACATATTCATTACAGACAACTACAAATGATTTAGAGCCTTGATTGTGAGGAGTGTTTATTTTTCCTTATTGACCTTTGCCTTCTCACATTTTCCTAAATAAAGATAAAAAAGATAGTCATTCAATCATCTAACAAGATTAATAGAAGTAAATATGAAGGGAAAGAAAACAAACCTAAACTTTGAGAGCGACCCAATAGTCACACATTATTCCAATTTTCTAGAGACATTCATCCTGGAACATGCTCTTTGCCTCCACATCAGAAGGAAAAGATTTGTAGTATTGATGTAACTTATAACGACTATCCCTGGTTCTTTATTTCAACAATGAAGTCACACAGTTTAAAACATCAGGCTTGTCGATATCGATGATATTCAATTTCATTTATGAATAATAAGTAAAAGTGAAATTAATCTTAAAATAAGTGAAACAATATTGCATATAGTTAAATAAATTGAAAATATACCACAACTTTATCCAAAGCATTTTCAAGCAAGTTATCTTCCATCAAGTTTGTAGCATACTTCGGGCAAGGTAATTCTATTCTTGCAATAGTCCCTAACTCAGTTGACAATTTTGGAGATTGGATCTTGTTTAGAGAACGACCTAGTGAAGTATTAACATGTACAGACAGCTTGCTATTCATTGCAACATTCATTCGTTGCAACTCACAACCTCTAGTTATACCTCTACATCTTTTTTTGATGTTGACATTGGAACCTAAAAATAAATGAATAATGTTAAAAAATACGCATTAAACATGTAAATATATATTTAAGGATAAGTCTACTTGTAGGTGTTAAAGATTAACAAACCTGGAGATCCCTCTGTACTAGTAGATTCATTGTTGTTTGAGAAAGAACGAGGTTGTTGCTAACTTGCTTCGTTGGTGGCTGAGGTTGAATGTTGTTGTTGGCTAGGAATTGATTAACTAGTTGAAGTTGCAGATCCGTCTGTTCAACAATTTTGATACTTGCCACATTCTTTCGTTTGTTACTACTAGATGCCATTATGTTGGATATCTATAAAGAACAAACATAAATTTTATTAACATTACAATAAATCCAACCATCATTACAAACATACATTCAATCATTAACAATCCCTATTAACATAACTATCAACAATCTACATTAACATAACTCAATCATCAACAATCCATATTAACATAACTCAAACATTAACAATCCACATTAACATAACTCAAACATCAACAATATATATTAACATAACTCTATCATCAACAATTCGCATTAAAATAACTCAAACATCAACAATACACATTAACATAACTCAATCATCAACAATACACATTGACATGATTCAATATTCATTAACACAACTAAAACATCTACAATACTCATTAACATAAATGTTACTAACATTACATTTCAAATAATACAAAGAACACTTTTATTACCTTTAACTATCATGATCAAGATCTTAAAAACTATCATCATTAATTGCATTATGATTCGACTCTTCATCACTATTACAGTCAACCAAAGTATCATCATTGTCATATAATTCATTCTTAATAGATTCTTTATCTCTTTCTACGACAAGATTGACTTGTACTTCATTTGCTTCTAGTATATTGGGATCAACATCTCTCCTATTAAATGATGATATATCTGCATCTTCTACTTCTATAATACTACCAATTATGTTAGGTAAACCAGTATAATTCATAGTCTCCACATAAATTCCATAATCCTCTAACATCTTTCCAATCCCATCATCATTGTCGTCATTAATATCATAATCTTCTACATCATTATTGTTACTAACATCAACACTTGTATCAACACTTCTACTACCACTTGCTTTAGAGCGTTCTCCGTGATAAATCTATGGAGTATATAATTTATCTATACCTCGAATAAGCAAGTGATTATATACCGCATCTTGACTTTGAATGTTCATATTTAAGCAATCTATGCATGGACAACGAATATAACATTCTACACCCATTTGATCTTTTACAAATTACATGAAACTCTTAACTCCTTCTAATTATTCAATAGACCATTTCTGATAAGACATCCAACTTCTGTCCATATAGCTACACAATTAAAAGTAAATTACTAAATTACTAAATGAAGTTTAAGTTCTAAATAACATAATGATAAAAATAAGTTCATTATTATTCTATTCCCTATGATAGACAAAGAAGCATGATATTTTCTCAAAATCATTATAAGAATCATATATTAGATGGTTTAACAAATTGACTTAATAACTCTCTTTCTTTTATTAAAACCAATATGTGAGCTTAAGCCTAAAATTGAATATTTTTTCCTAACTTTAATGGTCGATAAATTTTTTTTGAATTGAATTAATTAAAGGGTTTGGTAAAAAAAAGGAACTTGATGAGCAAGTATCTACTATTGTATATGAGCTCATTTAAATATAATATATGTTCTTTGTAATAATGTTAGTTCCCCTGAAAAATCCTTAATATGGATATTCCTTAAATTTAAAAAAATACTTAGCAACAAAAGGGTGAAGGCTGGAATAATCAAATTCTGCACTAAAAGTGAACAACTGAAAAGAAGAACTTAAGTTGTTTATTTTTCAATATAAAATAAAACCTATAATATTTTAATTTTTTTGGATAAAACTTTATCCATTAGCTCCACCTTAAAACAAGGTTCTTACATAATTAAAATAGTGCTTCTCCAAAATATTAAATCACCATTACAAGCCTGTTTTGTAAAACTATTTCTATTATAATCTCTAACAAAACTTTCATCAAACACGTTATAGGCTATACTCAAACAAGCTTACTAATCCATCTAAGCCTTAATCATCCTATTCTGGATGCATTCACCATCTTCCTAACAAAAATACGCATTCACCATCTTACAAACAACAACATGCATTCACCATCTTCCAAACAACAGCACACAAAACTGAAAAAAGAGCAGTAGAAAACAAAACCCAAATACAACAACTAAGACAATGAAAGCAGAACATAAAAACTCAATATACATTGGACGACTTACCTAGATGGATGGACAACTGAAGATGAAGGACAATAAATGATGAAGCTGGAAGAAACCAGACGCTCTTCAACGCAAAAACATTTTGGGCCAAAATGATGATGAAGAATGAATATGAAGAGGGGCTTCATTTTCGTGTTTAAAATAACATTAAAATGACAACATTTTTTGTGGAAAAAACAATGTTGTTTTCGTGTTATATTTAAGAACTAGCCAACATTTGGTGACGATTTTAGGAAAACGTCGTCAGATGTAGACAATTGGAGATGAATTCAAAAAAACGTCACCTAAAGGTTAGCCTTTTGGCAAGGATCTCACGGAATCGTCACCAATGGGTAGATCATTAGCGACGAATAAAGGCAAACATCATCAAAGGGTTGATCTTTGGGCAATGTTTTTCCTTACATGTCGCTAAATTATGGATAAATCTTTGTATATATGTGACACCACATAAAGTTATCAAATCTTATATTTTAAAAGAAATAAATGAAGAGTATAAATATATGTAATATTAATTGATTTTTTGTTTTTAGTTTTATAAATTTTTTAAATGACATTGTTGTTAGCTAAATTTATTTTTAGACTTAAAATCATTGTTAATAATATTAAATTTGATTATTAAGAATATGATATTAATATTTAATATTCATTTTCATTTTTTACTATATTGCAATTATTTTTAATTATATTAAAAGAAATATAATTATATGTGGTAATTAATATAATGATATATGAATGTATAGATAATAAATCTAACTAGTATATTGATATATGAATGTATAGATAATAGCTAAATTTTCTCATATCTTAGTTATCATATTATTCTATTAGGAATAGTGTTTGTAGACGAATTATAAATAGAGTTTCACCTTTCTTTCTATTTTGAATTCCATGACAGTAGCTCTCTCCATATCTGATGAGGGGCTTGGGGGACCCAACTCTTTTTATCATAATAGTGGATTTAGAGGAAATTACACTTAATTCTACATTCCTTAAATATAGTACATACACAATTAACATTCTCAACCTTATCATATAAAGTTGTCTTAGTTAACAAATCACAAAATTGACATTGCTACAATGTCGGAATATTCAAATTAGAAGTCTTATATTCTTAAACAAGTCAAATCACTTATTAATCTGTGGCATGTGCTCTAGGTTTTTTTTTTATCTTTAAGGGTGATTGGCAAACATAGAATGTGCTTGTGTAGGAGATATTTGGCTAGTTAAAAAATTAAGTTCCAATGATTTTTCCTTCTTTTGTGAATATTCTTTTAATTGCATATAAATTCATATAATTTTTCGTTTCCTTATTAAATTGTACACTCTGCGTTTATATTGATTATATATATGACTTGTTTTTGTTTCTATTGACTTTTCATAATAAAATTGTTAACATAAATTCATCGCTAAATGTCGAAGTAGCAAATAGTTTTCGATGGCAAAATTGAGCTCCGATGGGAGGTATCTGGCAGTATTCCTCCTAAAGAACAAATTGATGTACAACAAATATGCTCATCAAAGTCTGATCACTACTTGCCTTTAATGGCTGATTTTCTTCTTCAAGGTTTTTAGTATCATCTGAATTAGCTTTCTTTTTTTATTAGCTATATCTCATTTTCGGTTAGGAAGCTATTAGATGAACGTGTGATTGTATATACTATGTGTTGTGTAAAGCTTCCTTGAATCTTCAAAAGAACGCACATGAAAATGGAGGCAAAGTCGATGTCCTGATGCTCGGTAAAGGATTAGGGAATTCAGTTATTTTGGAACAATCATCCATTACAAAAACTATGTTTGTTCATTGTGACGATGATGGACTCATTCAATCAGGTATGCAAGTGTTTGAATTTGGGTTCCTTATACTGTTTGACTTGGCTTTTTAAGTTTTTAGGATTTAATTTTTCAAAGGATTATGAAGAAATTAACTTGATTATTTTATACTATTTGCTCCTTAAGTGAAACGCATGATATTTACAGTTCATCTAATTCACTAATCTATACTGCATCTGGGAAATCATTCATTGTATCTTCTACTAGTTTAGTTAAAGTCAAGAAGTTGTTGGAAGAGGGTGTCAATAAACCAATTCTTAGGGGAAGATCTTTTTCTATTCCAATTGATGCCTTCAAACGTGTAAGGAGTCTTCTTGAGAATCCAAACATAGGGAACTTCTTTACCTTATGTACCGAGTCTCGTGTCACTTGAAATCTTAAAAAATAATTATTTCCTTTTATTTTCGATGGAAAAGACGTGAAACTTTATTTATTGTTTTGTTTGTAAGAATTATCAAACTTCTAATTAAATTTTTGTATTACTTACCATATATCATTATATTATATTACTTACCATATATCATTTTTTATTTATTATTTTCTGTAAGAATCATGTATCATTATATTACAAATTTCATATTAAAACTATTTGAAAATTTTGTGACACCATATAAATTTGTCACATCATATAATTTAAAAGAGAAAAATAAAAGAATAAATATATGCAATATTAATTAATTTTGAGTTTATAGTTTCATAAATTATTTAAATGATTTGACATTTTTGTAAGCTAAATTTTTTTTACACTTAGAATCATTGTCAATAGTATTAAATTTGATTTTTCTCAATATGATGTTTGGTTACAAACTGATCAAGTCAAAGTTAGTGAATTCATCGTTATAAATAAGAAAGTTATTTTGCCATTAATCATTTGGTTACGATTTCCAAAAATCATCGCCAAAAGTTAGCCATTCGATTTATGAAATCGTCACCAAAGGTTTACCCTTTAGCGACAACATTAAAGGATAAGCCACTTGCGATGATTTTTAAAATGCATTGCCAAAAACTCACATTTAACTTCAATTTAAAATCGTCATCAGAAAAACATAGTCAAAAGCCATTTTTGTTGTAGTGATTATTGAGTCCATGTTATTCAAGCCTACTTTGATCACTGAATTTAAGTAAATTGTATACAAAAGAAGGGATATTATCTTTGACTCCAAATCTTTAGACATTGAGTTATAGATTCTTTATACGCTCATTTTATAACCTTTTTTATATGGAATAACTCAAATTGTAAAATTTCAACATTCTCTTCCTCATAAATGAGCTCAGTTAAGGTTGAGTACCAGAACGTAGTAAAACCACATATTAAAATCGCTAAATCATTAAATCCTCAATTTTTAATTATAAAAATATAAATCATCAATTTAATTTGTTATTATCTTCTTAAACTATTAAACCAAACCAAATGTGTGTGTGTATATATATATATACTAATTGACAAAAAGGGCACAATATTATAATAATCTTGATGATTTTGAATATTTACTAAATGTATTAATACTACAAAACTTAAAATTAGTACATGCACTACATACTCTACATGCTCCATTAGAAAAATAGACAATGATATTTTAGGTTATATTTGATAGGACGGTTAGTAATGAAATCGAATATAATATAATATTATTTCATCATTTGAGATAGGGTTTATAATGGAATTGAATGGAACATGATAGAAGATAAGGGTTTCACATTAGATCATTTTCCATCATAAACAGTAAAAATGAGTTACCTCCGATTTAGGGAGTTAACCTCCTTATTCTTGTATAGGTTTAGAATAGAATATAAAATAATAAATATGTACTACCTAATATACCTCAATAATTTTTTATAATACCAATTATACCCTCAATCATTTGTTTTATATCTATTAACATATTTTTTGTTCTATCCAGGGTATAATAGTTATTCATTATTATTATACATCCATTACATTTCATTACATCTATCTTCCAAACAACATTTTATTTTATTGCATTATGAACATTTTCATCCCTCCCAAACAACAATTTTCTAATATTACATTTATTTGCATTCCATTAAAAACCTTACGTCAAACTGAACATAGCCGTAGGTAATTTATGAAATAAAAAAATTAAGAATTCTCTTCCAAATAAGAAAAATACTAGAGAAATTTTATGTTGGTGTAAAGATATCTTTATCTATATTTATAATAAAGAAAATTTAACATTAGAATAATGTATTCAATACTTTAACCAAAATTTTTGTGAAACAGACTTTTCTTATTAAAAGATTGATATTTGATTAAATTTTTATGTTGTAGTATATGATTCATTTGAATTAAACAGTAAACTATTTATCACCTCAGAAAAAGGAAAAACATTATGAATACATTTTATTTTTTTGCTATATTATATTAAATATTTTTCTAATTCTTGACAAATTAATTCAAAATTGAGTAATATCTAATCATCTGTTAAATGTTTATGTATTAAAATTTGTATATAATTATAATTATAATTTTTAGTTTTTAAGAGATAAACTTATTAAAAACAATTTAAATAGCCTAAAATGGGAGAGTATAGTCGATTGCGAGGAAAACCATAATATGATAATAAGGATAAGTCATACCAAATTTAAATAAACTCATTAACAAATAAAGACTTTATAATGAATATAATATTTTAACTTTTAAGACTTTGAATATGAGCCATGGTTTACAGGTAGATAGCTCTCACCTTATATCTCTTTGGGCTGTAAGTTAACTTATTTAAAATTTTCCTTTAAAAACTTATTTACAAATTCAAATATTCTCTTCCTTAAAAATGAGATTACTTGTATCTAACACAAAAAATTAAACAGCAATTAACTTTTTATTTTTTAATTTAGTGTCAAACTTTTTAAAGTTTTCAATTTATTGATTAACCTTTTAAAACTTGTATAAATCAGGTTTAAAATTTATTTTTATTGATATGAAATCTCTATCAAATGCTACATAGACATCTATCTATTACCCATATAATATTTTGACTCCATTTGTAGGAATTTTTAAAGTTTAGTACTAAATTACAAATTTTGGAAAATTTGACACTAAATTAAAAATATATATTAAAAACTTAGACACTTTTAAATTTGTCATCTCCTCAGCAACATAGAAATCCACCCTCATTGACTTAGTTTGCTCTTGGAGTTGAAGTCATATAAACCTTTCTCCAAATTATGAACTATATTAAACATGTATGACTTAGGCTGCTTCGTTCACTTGGCTATGATATTGATTATTGGATCATAATGAAGTCTGCGTTCTAAATAAGGAGAAATCAGACTAAATATAAGTACCTCCATATATATTAGAGCTATATATTTTAGATATTGGATAATACATTTTTTTCCTTGTATATAAAGTATTCATACTTTATATTCTTTTTTGATACAAGACAATAAACTTATGAATCAGTACCGATGATGTTACTTTTTATCTTCTTTTATTAAAATTGTTTACTAACTGTTAAGATATGTGTTATGATATTTTAGGTATTATTTGTAATTAGATACTTTTGGTTATTTGTGGAATTCCATTAT
This sequence comes from Erythroxylum squamatum, assembly GCA_025629845.1. Taxonomy (NCBI): domain Eukaryota; kingdom Viridiplantae; phylum Streptophyta; class Magnoliopsida; order Malpighiales; family Erythroxylaceae; genus Erythroxylum; species Erythroxylum squamatum. Next base: position 32,213,993 of record JAOTBA010000002.1, on the reverse strand, counting down.
GAAAAATATTCTATCTTATATGGGATTCTTTGAAGATGAGGTTTATTTGAGATAAAAGTCCTAGTCATAATATGATTTAATTGAAATCAAATCACTATATCTTGACTAAGATAAGGTGCAGATTTTTGTGACTTTTGGACTACTTGACGGCCTATTTCGGTAGTTTTTATCTATCTAAGGCAAGTGATTTTTTGGTCATATTATCTGCGTTGGGCAACTGTATTCTCTGCCTATTTACGTGAATTTTTGGGGCTGTATTGTTGCTATTTTTGGGTTAAAAATGATAAGGACATTGTGAGTTAGCAGCTATAATTTTGGGAGCTCTTGGGTTATCTTTAGCAGATATAATTTTGGTAATTTAAGCTATCTTTGGTGGGAGATTTTGTGGTGATTAGAGTTATCTATGTGAATTGCATTTCTCTACCTTTGTGTGAATTTTTGGACAAATGAACTATTGTTGTTGTAAGGGAAAAGTGTGCAGAAATCGTATGAGTGTGTAGCTACTTTTGTTTGGATGTTTCGGTGGTGAAACATTCAATTTTCGATTGATGATTTCTTGAAGTAGCTATGTTTTCTTAGTGAGTGGGAAAATTGTAGCACCCCACTCTCGCAAGGCACGTACCCAACATCCTGAGCAATATCCGGGTCGGTGCCCTCCGAGAGTGGCATGCTAACACACTCAGTCAGTAAAACCTCATTACAATTTTTTTCTTTTCTTTTTAAAACAATGCACACTTTTGCAGACAATCAATAATCAAATTGGACCCGTTTTATTCATAAACTTTTTCAATCACATTTAAAATAATTGCACTCAAGATCAATTTGATTTACAAACCTTTCCATTTTGGAAAGTTATTACAAATTAGAACTGATCAATACACATGATACAAAATTTCAGAATACATTCTTTCATACAAAAAAATTAATGAAATGATTATACAGACCTGAACTGATTCCTACCTCTATCTCTTACTCGAATGCAGTGACTAGACTCTAATTTGATTAACTGAAGGTCTTCTCTAAGCCTGAAAAATATTGCAAATTTTAGGTGAGTTTTGTAAACTCAATGAGCGACCATCCTCGATAGCTCATTCAATCACATAACATATATTACATTCAGCAATCATCCAAATGATTTAAATCATGCAAATCATACGCATATGTAGTGCTCATGAGACTCACTTTCAGTTATTACTTTGTTGTGGCCGAGTGCCTATAACTGTCCCATATCTATTGTGGATACCGAGCTCATTAATAACTGTCTCGTATCCGTTGGGGATACCAGGCTTATTTTACATAGTCAGCCTTTGGCTCTTAATCACTCTCTGAACTCTAGGCTCTTTTTCACATTCTGAGCTCTAAGCTCTTTTCAGTGGCTACTCTGGTCACAACTGTCTTTATCTTTCATGCATTCATGTAATGAAATGCATCAATCATATATGATCAATTATTCACTTTCACATATCATCAGACCATAGTTCGACATTCAACATAAAAGTTGATAATCACTTTTTCTTTCATATGCAGATGTTTAACAATCAAATCATGTATCACTTATTTCATCAAATTCACATACAAGTAACACTTCGATATCTTCACATTTAGCAAACTCCTCGGACATTCAAGTTTGGAATCAGTGCAATCACACAACATTCATAATCATGCAATATGTAATACAAACAAAACAATCAATAAAGTAAGACCATCTATGTATACTCACAATATGCTCCAGATTAGCATTAGCTTCCATAATCTGGAAACGTTTGGATGCGGACGTGTATCCTACACATCAACATTATGCAATACACACGTTGCACACACATTAATAACTTTACACAATTATAAGCATTTATTTATGCACAAATGTGTATATGGACTATGTACAATGCTTGCTCAATGACAATCCTGGGTATATTGTCAAATTTCACATCTTATCCCAATTCTCATTTTATAAATCGATTACTTGTCATTTCATTGTTAGCATTCTTTGCTCTTATTATCATATTCTCATTCACTTTAACTTGATAGACTTCACTCCTCTTCTTTGAATCACAACCTCAATCATGTGAATATCTTTATTTCAAAACCAACTCATAACTTTGATACTTTGATATCAACAATTCATTCACTAATGTTATTCTAACATTATAAGATCAAACAATGCCCAAATTCTCTCTTCTTTATATAACATCTCCAAAATTCTAAATCTTCTAGTCTATTTTCTATGAACATTATGACAGGGAAAATGGAGAAATTTGGCAACACTTCCTTTTAGAAAGTTGTTCTACTATCTCTTAAGTTTCTAATAACACCAAAATTATTCAATTTGGCTCAGAAATTTGAAAGTTATACCACAAACATCTTCAGACTAGTCATTTACTGGAACAGTAACCTATACTCAACTTCCATCTAGAAATTGAAATTCTTAGAGACTGAATTAAAACTATATTTCTTCAGACAATTTGTAGCCCTATGTCTCTAGTTTACTCCAAATAAAAAATCATTCCATTTGGATAACTACAGAGCAAGATATGGTCAAAATACTGAATCATGTTTAAGCTGTGTAGGAAGTTCGTCGTGGTGAAGCCAGAAGTTGGTCGCGGCGAACTTCTCCCGAGAGGAATTTTCGCACAAATTTCACAAGTTCGCTGCGGTGAACTTCTCCTGAGAGGAAACCTAGCTAAAACCTGCAAGTTCGTCGTGGTTAACTTTCACAAACGCATACCCACTTTTTTCAACTTCATGTTAGATTTTAAGACTCTTAGAGACAGAATTTAAATTCGATGTCTTCATGAAAAATGTAGCCATATGTCTCCAGTTTAATCAAAATTAAGAATTATCTCATTTGGAGAACTAGAGAAAAAATTATGGCTATAAAACCGAAGCATACTCAGTGAACATACTACTACTACATTTTCCCATTTATCTCTCAATTTCGATTCCAAATTTTACTCTAACACAACTTATACTAAGATCACCTTTTCCACTTCATTTACTCCTCATTCTTTACTCCATTTCATCTCAATATCATTCATCAACAAAGCATGATCTAAATTTGATCATTAACTCAAAATAGAACATGTTCATATACCCTTCATCAATACTTTTCTATACTCATCATATACAATATCAATCATCCATCAAACAACTCCTAACCCATTATTTCGCATTATATGAAACAAAACATCAATATATATATATATGTTCATTTCTTCACCAACATTATAGCATATACAAAACTCCTTGTCATGATCATTTAACCTCTAAAACATCTCTATAACTCATTACTCATCAATAAAAGCAAGAATTTTACATACTCTTCGTCATTCACGACACATACATACACAAAAAACCATTTCATGTCATTAACCTCTAACTATCATCATAAATGCTTCATTTAACCAAACTCATGATATTTAACAACTACTTACTTGATTTAGCGTCCAATTCTTCACACTCTTCAAGAATATAAAAAATCCCTAGCTTCACCAACAACCCACAGTCATCATCTTCCAAAGGTGATAGGAATGGGTTTTTGGTGAGAATGAAAAAGTGAGCAAGGTGACAAAGAAGCAAGTAAGAGGTGAGAGAGCACAGTTTAGTGTTGGTGGAGGTTGGCAACCAAAATGACATGGAGAAGAAGAGAACCCACGAAGAAGAAGAATGAGAAGAAAGCCACGAAAAAATGAAGAAAGAGAGCAAAATGCAAGACCATCTAATGGTCTTTCAATTAAAGGAAGAATAGTGACTTTATGCTTGGACACTTTTCCAATTTCCATTAATTTAAACTAGCTCTATTATTATTTAATCAGTCCAATCAACTACAATTGTCTCTCAATTTTCAATGACACTTGTTATAAATCCATAAGTCATTTATTAAATTTTACATTGCAAATTAACGGTAAATTCTACAACTATTTATCAATTGTCTTGCCATTTGGCATTTTTTCTAGTCCAAAAATATCCAAAATTTTCAAGATTTTTCTAAATTTCATCAAAAATTCTAAATCAGTAAATTAAATGTACACCCCAAATCAATTTTCAACACAACTAAACCACAATTCTCAATAAAAGCACATATCAAAAATCATATTCACGTTCAAACAATCATTTATACCCAGAAATTATCAATGAATACATGTACAATTATTTTAATATGTGCAAAAATTCAAATTCACAGGTGTGTATGCTAGCATTATACATGAGCATGAAAATGCATTTATCAAATCTCTCATTGCTATTTTCTCAATTACACAAATCTAGGGTTCTACCCCCTTAGTATGAGAACGAGATGTTACAAAAATATTACACGATCTATCCATTATCTTGGGCAGCTGCATTTTCCTAACTGTTGCGTGAAGTTTCTAGGTTGTTCAGATATTGTTTTTTGTATGAAAAACGTTCAATATTGGCGTTGTGTTGTAGCTGTATTACTGGCAATATTTCGGTGATGAAATGTTCATTTATTTGAGGCGTTTTATTGCTACCGTGTGTAGAATATCTCAGTGACATTATCGAAGGCTCACAGTAGATTTCTTGGTGAACAACTTCCCGATTTTTTGTTGAAGAAACTGGATTTTTAGGAGAGTTATTTTTTCTTATCTCAATCGTCTTTGTTTATGACCTTTATTATTTCAAACACAGTTGTTTTATTTTCTTCTTTTTATTATCGAACATTGTTGAGAAAATCTTTTGTTAAGGTTAACACAAGCTGGTCGTATTATTGGATATGATTTACTTTCACATATTATAAGGACGAGGGATAGCGTCAAGGGTAGGGTGTGTCGGCTCTGTAATGCCTTGAGTAAAACTATTGTTGTTATTTAGTGAAAGTGATTAAGCTGGGTGAGGACCCCGCAAACGTTGACAAGATGTGTCAAACTGCGTTACCAAATCTCGAGTGTTAATGTATTTATTTTGTATTTAATTTTTCTATTTTTGTTTGTTCTAGAAAAATTATAATTGCTGATACAGTTGCTTTAAATCAAGCAACCACAAATATAGTTTAAAGTAACTGCGGCTGAACTAGAATTTTTGCGAAACCACATCCTTTGGAATTTTCACTAACTTTTACCCATATTTATTTGTAAATAGTAATCTCATGCAAATCCATGTAAAAACTATGATCAAACTTCTTTACAACAAGAGTAAATGAAAATTTACATATAAAAATATATAATCACTATTTCTTTTCAATGTTCTAATAAGCTTTAAGTTGATTATACATTAATAATAGACTAATTATAACACTGTCAATTAACTCTTTCCTTATACTAAAACGTTTAGAATTTAAATTCAATGTTATATAAAATTTAAAATATTTAACAAAAATTATACTAGAAACTTAATTCTTTTTACACTATTTTTATCACCAAAAATTATTATTATCAATCATGCTTAACAAAATTATTAAATAAAGATATAATTTATTATTTTCTGATGTTTTAATATTATATTAAAAAAAAGAAACAATAGAAAACATGATAATAAAAAGTAGAGGAACTTACCTCTGAATGATGCTTATCGTCTTCTTTTAATGAAGATTGAAATATGAATTTGGAGCTGCCATAAAAGAAAAGCAATGTCATGCCTCGAATTTTTATTTAGTTTTCTTAAGTACTATTTAGTTCTTCAATTTATATTTTTTATATATAGTGTGTTTTTTCCTATTATCTATTGAAATTTAAAGTATCTCACATTTTGGTGCTTAAAAGAGGAGTTTTAAATTTTTGCTAAAATTAGTTTAATGAAGATATATTTTATGAATAATTTCTAGGAATTGGAAGATAAATTTGGTTATAATTTACTTATAATTTAATACGAGATTTTACTTATAATTTAAGGGCTTATTATATTTTTATTAATTAGTATTTAAAAATTAAATTTAAAATATAATCTAATATACAGATTATAAAGTAGTATAATAAAAATCTAATTGAGTTAAAATTTAATAAAAAATAATACTTTATTATTATGATTTTAATTTTTATTGAACTTGTAGTAAACAAATTCACTAGTGTTATTATAAATAATTGTTTAATTTTTTGCATTTACTTAAATAAGTTTGATAAAATTCATTTGTTCAGAATCTATATTTTAACAAAATTTTTACTTAGTTGTTGTGGTTATTTAGATATTCAATTATCTCTGACCCTTTAAAAATATGTACATTAATTAAAAATCTGAAAAAAAAATCCTGAATACTTAATTTCAAATACCTTTTATTAAAGACAACAAAAAGTTATAATATATTGTTCAAAAATCAACAAAATCTTAAGCCATTTATTCAAACAAAAATAAATAAATTTCATTAAAATTAAGTACCTAATTAAGTTTTGGATGTGCCAATTCAAGAATGGATAATTAATATAAGCAAAGGCATAAGAAGTATATGAACAAGCTGCACAATTTTCTCAAACTTTGTGCTTAAGATGGACTAGCAAGCTCTCGACTAGTTCATTTATGGACATAATTTCCCTTTTACCTGTTTTTACATTCCAATGGAGAAGATTTCATGTTCAATTAAGCTCTCTCCTGCTAATGTTTAGTGTTATATTTAATTTCCTTGACTCATACGGCCTTTATGTACATAATTTAACAAGGCATCTTGACGTCTTGCACAAAAGTGACTTTCTAAATAGAGCAAATCACATTGGACCAGTTTAGTCTGGTCAGATAAGAAACTCTAATATAGGTCTTATATATCTTTTCATGAATGGAGATGAATCCCATGAACTTAGGAGCCACTTACACATGCTATCATGCGTTGCTCCTCTTTCCCGTTTTGAAGTGAAACCACTTTATGAATATCCAAGCAAGTTTGTTTCCAGTAGTGATATTGATGTGCCAACGGTTGACTTTAGTGTTTCTAAATCTGAAAGTCCTGAATTCGATTCAAATTAACACATGAATTCTTCAGCTATCTGCAAAAACTACGTTTGCGTATTCCTTCATTATAGAGAAAAATGTATACATTGATGGTACAATGGTGGTCGTGCAACTGTTATTTAACTGTCCTTTCTCTAAGTCTGTATGGGACCATTTCCTCAACCGTTTCCAAATACCCATCCCCAACCCTTCAAACCTTTCTTCTATCCTTTCTTGGTTCTACCAAACACCGCCACTCTCCCCCCTTTTTCCCTATTCTTCTTTCCACAACGGTTTATCATGTTTGGACCGAAAGGAATTTAAGAACCTTCAACGATGTGGCCATGGAGGTAGAGAGCTTACAAGTCAGGATAATCTTCCAAATTCTGGAGAATCTCAGCCTACACATATTGAGAGATAATTAGATCTATTGTGCACTAACCTTTTCATGCAGATTCCTGTGCAACTCGACGGTTTCACTGCCCCACGAATGAAACCTCTTGGATGGTCACACTTTCAAGGGCTTGACGACGTTCCAAATGCAATTCGGATTTCATGGAGTTTGCTAGGCAATGGTTTATGCACTGTAAACCATTACCTATGGCAGCTGTTGTGGGCTTTAACTGAGCAAATACATACAAATTACCAGGATTTGATGCTACCATGATTGTCTATGGGATTGGTCCTAGTTTGCTAGTGTATTTTGGGTATCTACTATTGATGTTTTATTGCTTGGCGTACAACTGGGCCTTTGTGGCATTTGTTTTGAGCTTGATCTTGTCACTTTCTATTCTGACAGGTTTTGATAAGTCCTGATTAGGAGCAATTGCTGGCAGGGCAGTTAGATGCATGTCATTTTGTTTTTGCGTATTATGAAAATACCTTTAGTAGCTCTTGCTTATACATAACTTTTTATTCTTTATAAAATTCTGATTTACCCACGAAAAAAAATGGTGGTCGTGCAGCAACTAACACGAAACCAACTTCTATGACACAGTTAGCTTCCTGCTGACCTGTTTGGCCCAACAAATAAATCTTATGTCACATTGGCATTCAATTGTTGGCATAAAAGAGCTTCAGTTTCTGTCGAATATGTATTGCTGGCTTAGAAACTGTAGAGTTAACAAATTGGGACCAGTACCTCTTGCAATACCAAGTAAACTATGGATCCATTTTCCACTAAATCATTCACAATTATCTAATAATGAGAGAATGTTTTTTGGAGATGAACTAGATAGTCCAGGCCTGCTGAGTTGTTGCAGCGAAGGAGACAAGTCATGAACATGTCCAACTTCAACAATAATAATAACTGCGAAGGTGCAATTATTTTCTGCAGTTTCTCATTTGATGATTCACTTCGTTTCCAAGTTGTTGTCAGTCTTAAGTTCTTCCTCTTTCTGGTAGTTTTCTATATCATAATTGGACCCACGACGCACAGTAGTCACTGCTCCTCTCTGTGTTTCCCCCCTTTTTTTCACCCCTTCTCTTTTTAGGAGTTTATGAGATGCTCAGTGCTCATGTCATTAAGCAATTCATTTACATGACCTCAAGTGCGAAGCGTTCGACTGTTAGAATTGTCATCGTCTGATTTCATGAGAATCTGGATATGCATGATTTTATGCCAAAGACATAAATTAACTTAGAAAACAATTTTATTCGAATTTAGTATATAGTATCTATTAACAAATACTCATAAAAATGTTATATTTATTAAGTAAAAATTAATTTATAAATTAATGTTTATTTGATACTATATATTTTAATTATTAAAATCAATTTTTATTGTTTAGAATTCAGAAACTTGATATTTAAATATTAATTTATAAAGTTTTTAATTTTATAATAGAGTTACCTTAGTCATATTCTTTATTATTAATTAATTTTATAATTTTATAAATTATAAAAATTGAATTAAAAATTCAATCAAATAAAATTTAAAACTAAAAATTGTCCTATACAGATGTACAAACCCTTAATTTTCACATTATTAGCATTGTTTGGAATGCCTTTCCATACTAGCTATAGTAGCAAAAAATCGGTAGCAAACAAGAAAAATTTATATAGGATTTTGGTACTAGTCAATAGCTCGATAATTTCATATATGATTATGGTACAATCGATACCTGACTCTTTCGGTTGGTACCAGCCGGTAATTAGAATACCGATCAAATATTGATTAGAATTATAAATTTTAAAAAAAATTAGGACTAAATTAAAAAATTAAAATTTTCCAATATAAAATAATTAATAAATAATACAAATAAAAATAAAAATGTGTTAAATAAAATAAAATATAAATATTATATTTGCACTTTTCAAAAATTATTATATTATTTTTTATACGTATGTATTAAAAGCAAATGTATTATCAATATAAAATATAAAATATAAATGTATTAAGCTAATATATTTACCAATATTATACTATGACATTGATTATTAGCATTGTTCTTATTAATCCTGTGGTCAATGTCTTCTGGTCACAACATCATTAAAATGAAATTGATGGATAAATTATAAGCAGGTTGAAATGAAGGTGACGTATGACATGTCAGGATCATGTGATACAGGGGGCCTGAATCGTCAGTTTCCATGAAAATGACGGCCATGAAAACCTGCAAAGCTTTCTTGCCCTTCAATTGTGCACTTTCCCAGTTTGCCTATACTAAAGGCCTTTACTACTCTAGACGGCAACTGATATCCACTCAGCTCAGAACCCAAGAGCGGAGGTCAATGGTCGAAACGACTTAGGCGTAACTTCATTTCTGCCTGAAAATTCAGTCCCAAAGGAATATCATTGCTGGCTTTACTTAGGACCCAGAATGAGTCTAATTGGACTTGGGCTACCTATAGCTCGAGTTTGATCCAAAACTTTTAATAGTAACTTAAGCCTAGTTCGAGGCTCTATCAAACCCGAAGCTCACAATTTGAAGCACATTGAATTTTTTTTTTTGAAACATTGTTCTGTGCGCTCAGCGCCTATTATTCATATCCAAAGATAAAACATCATACAAAAAACTCGGCGGGCATACCCCCCATTGGAAACCAGGCATAGAATCAGCCACCCTAGCTATCTTATGAGCAACATGATTCGCTGATCTCTTCACAAAAGTGGTAGAAATAAAATAATGCTCTTTAAGAAGAGCTTTGCAATCATCAATAAGCATCAAAAAATAGGACGGAAACGGACAGTTTTGAGAGGATGTCATAGCTTTGGTAATAATTTGACAATCCGTTTCCACACAAATCGGAGAGAAGGCAAGGCTTTTTATCCAGCTTAGGGCTTCTCGATAACACAAC
>JAOTBA010000002.1:32179394-32203726 GCA_025629845.1 Erythroxylum squamatum | reverse complement strand
TATGGATATGGATATGGGTTGAGTCATAAAAAATAGATATGGATATGGGTAGAGTAAAACCCGAACCGAACCCTACCCATTGCCATCCCTAGTTGAAACCTTTACAATCTCGAATCACCATTTCTAAGCCATAGAATCCAGAAGGTAAAAGGGCCACATCAATATTGCACTTAAAATGGGTCGGTGGTGGAGCTTGCCATTTGGGATGAGATTGTTGAGTCGTTGAGGATGTAGTAGTGTGTCGGTGTTGAGCAGATTGCCACTCTAAAAGCATGGTGGTGGCTCGACGAATAATGTTAGATGGGTCCTGGGGTTTTTCTTCTAGACAACTTCATTGCGTGTAGTCCAAATACTCCATAAAATCATGCAAATTTCCTCTGCTTTTGCCTTTGGACAAACAACCATAATAGAAGCAAGCCAGTGATATATGGTGGTCGTAGGAGACACATGCCAGTCCACCGAATACATACTCCAAACAGAAATAGCCACGTCACAATAGAGAAAGATGTGGTGTTCATCCTCTGTAGCTTTACCGCATAAGGGGCAACTATCCTCTATATCAATAAGATTTACTCTACAAGGGAGAGCATGTCTCAAAGTACGCCAGATAAAGAGTTTTATTTTACCTAGAACTTGCATCTGCCAAATTTTCTCCCATGAAAAGCCGACTTCTCTTAGCTCCATATTCACGTCCTCCATGCCCATGCGATATCCTTCTTTCACTATGTACTCGCCTTGAATGTTGAGAGTCCACATCCACTCATCCTTGCGTCTTGAGAAGCTGAGTGGTATTTGTAGAATAAGGTCAGCGTCTCGTCAATCAAAAGCTTCCCTGATCTTGTCTTCATTCCACCGATGATCCTGAATAAGTTCTGATACATATTGTATCTGCGTGTTGGGTGATGTTTGTATATATGGGTCATCCTCATCCATTAGCCATGGGTCCCTCCATATATGAATTTGTTGTCCATCACCTACTCATCGTCGACAACCAGGAATGAGTATTGTTTTGGCCTGATGGATGCTTCGCCATATTTGACTTGGATTGTTGCCCAACTCTGCTGAAAAGAAATCAATCTTGGGAAAATATCTAGCTTTAAGAATGGTTGCTGCAGTTGACTCCGGATATTTGAGAAGTCGCCATCCTTGTTTTGCCAAAAGAGCTAGATTAAAATACCTCAAATCCCAATATCCCAGGCCTCCATAAATCTTTGGTATGGCTAACCTCTGCCATCTTAACCATCGTATACCCTTACTTTCGCGTCCTCCATTGTGCCAAAAAAAGCCATTCATTAACCTCTCCAGCTCTTTACAAGTATCCATTGGTAATAAAAAAAGGGACATAAGATAGTTCGGCATAGACTGTGCAACTGTCCTCAAAAGTATATATTTGCCAGCTTTCGATAATATTTTAGCCTTCCACCCTTGTAACCTCCTGGTAAGCTTTTCGACCACATAATGAAAGATTTGGCATTTACCTCGACCTATAACTGACGGCATACCCAAATAGTTTGTATGTCCTGCAATCTCCGCAACCCCCAAAATTTGACAAATCACATTCTTCATGATAGGTGTAGTATTTGGAGAAAAGGAGATACCTGATTTGTCAAAATTTATTTTTTGACCTGACGCGCGCTCATATAGCTGATAGTTTTCAATTGTATTGCCTCCTCTTGTGTAGCCCGAACAAAAAAGATAGCGTCATCGGCAAAGAACAGATGAGACACTAGAAGAGCACCTCTTGCAACTATATTCCCATGAATGTGTCCTTGTGCCTGTAAATGTTGTAGGCTAGCTGATAGGCCCTCCGCACATAGAATGAACAAATAAGGAGACAATGGGTCGCCTTGTCGCAATCCTCGACTAGGAATCAAAGGCCCGTATTCATCTTTACCTCGAATGAAAAAATAGGAGATCGATGTGACGATGTTCATAATCTTTGAGACCCAGATATCAGTAAACCCCAGTTTTAACATGATTTGCCTCAAATACTCCCATTCAACTCTGTCGTACGCCTTACTTATATCAGTTTTCAATGCTAGATAACCCATCTTTCCTTGCGTTTTCCGTTTAAGAGAATGGAAAAGCTCATAAGCTACAATTATGTTATCGGTAATCAACCGATTTGGGACAAAAGCACTCTGCGTATCCGAGATAATTAGAGGCAGAACCTGTTTTAATCTATTGGCAAGTGCTTTGCAAACTATACGATCAGTGACATTGCTCAATGATATAGGTCTCAAATCATCTATTATCTCCGGCGCTTTCTTCTTTGGGATAAGAATAATGTTTGTTCTGTTCATTCCAGGCATAGGCGCATCTCCATTCAACGTGTTAAGACATTCTCGAGTGACCTCCTTCCCAACGATATCCCAGTATGTTTGGAAGAAACCCGGATTGAAACCATCTGGCCCTGGTGATTTAACGGGATGCATAGAGAATAATGCCTGGCGCACTTCCTCTTCCGTGTATGGAGCCACTAGTAATTCATTATGAAGATAGGTTACCTTACGAGCCACGTTGTTCATAATCGGACTGGTATCTCCACAGGAGGAGGTAAAAAGTTGTTGATAATAGTCTAGTAACATGTTCGGTAAACCTGATTCCCAGTCAATCCATACCCCACTATTATTCTTGAGCTTTGAAATGAAGTTTTTCCGATGCTTGTGAGAGGCCATTAAATGAAAGAATTTGGAATTAGAATCCCCTTCGGCCAGCCAGTGCTGTTTGGATCTTTGTTTCCAATATATTTCATGTTGCAAGAGAAGAGCACTGTATTGCATTTCCAGATCTCGTAACTTCTCCCTATTTAATATCGGCTGGCGGCGTACCCTTGCCATTTGTTGTTTAAGCACATTCAGCCGTTGATGAAAGGCTTGTTTCGACGATGTTGCCCATACTTGCAATTCTTCAGAACAAGATCGAACTTTGTCTTGTAGAGAACGAGTGAAGTGCTGCGTCCAGCTTTGACTGATTCTCTGTCGACAAGCATCTTCTAAGGTCCATGCGTTTTCAAAACGAAAACGACGTTGGACGTATTTCTGCCATTGTATACCCAAGGATAGAAAGAGTGGTAGGTGATCAGAGGATGTAGCTTGTAAAACATAAACCCTTTGCCATCAAAAACGTTGAAGACCACTCAGCTGTCCCAACCGCCCAATCCAGTCGTTCCCTTACAATCTCAGATTCAGATCGTCGATTTTTCCAAGTAAACATAGGACCCTCAGCCCCTAAATCATACAGTTGACAGCCCATGAGCGCCTGTCGAAAACCCTCCATCAGTGGTCGAGGATGAGTATGCTGCCCCTGCTTCTCAGAAGGAAACATGATGTCGTTAAAATCTCCGATAATTGCAAGCAACTCAAATCAAATTTGAAGTTAGGGGTCCAATCTCTAATTCAATTCGGCTTGTCTAAGTTTGTGACTCAATCAATTCAAATCAAGTCTAATCGATATAGATTAGACTTGAAAATTGGAAAATATTTTAATTTTCATTTAAAAATTGTAATCATAAGCCAACAAAGATTGTCCGAAATAATTATATGTCTAAATTCCACACAATAAACCTAAGATCAAAAGTGCAGTTTAGACCCTAACATTTACGCCAAAATCTAAGTTCAACCTTAACATTTTGGATGTTCAAACTGAACCTTAATATTTACAAAACTTTTAAAATAGACTTTATAAGAACAAAAAAATCTGACAGAAGTTACTCATTAGTCTTTATCACTTATATGACGTGTTTTTTTTTAAATTATGCATATTAATGAGACTTATTTTTTGTTGACGTGACATTCTTATTTTTAAATAAAAGGATGTCCCAAAGTAATGTATAAAAGTCACCATTTTTTAGCCTCTCTAATCCCATGCCAATGACTCCTGGGTCTATAATCAACCTTAATCCTCGTTCTCTAACGGTTTTCTGTTGCCAACTAACAAAACCTATCTAACCAAGCTTATTGACTCTAAGCCCCACTTCATGGCTCAGACTGATTATCTCCATCGTTGTCAAAATCGCTCCATCGACATAAATGCCCATAAGGATTCCATTAATTGGATCCTCAAGCTATAAATATACTTTCCCATTTAAGTAGTTACGTAAAAAAATGAATCTTTTAGTTCGCGGATATCATTTTTCTAACTACACTATTGTTTTCTTTCTAAAATGTTGAAGATGACATCTTTTTCATGAAGAATGTCAAACTTTACAGGAAGGTGAAAGTCTTTGCTTCAGAAATGTTATCTTATTTTGTTAGGGTCATTATTGTTGTTAGTTGGTAAAATTCTAACATTATAGGACAATTGCAAGTCAATGGGTGGCCATTTCAACTACTTTCGATGGCTTGCTTATCTTTAGCTGCGAAAATGAAGGAAACCCACGTCCCTAATCTCGTGTTTATCTATTTATGGTTATGTGGCATTTCTTTGTTTCTTTAGGCATAAGGTTGGGTGTGCTTCTCATTGTGGGCTTATCCTTGTTTCATAGTGTGGTGTGTCTTCTCCTTGTTTCACAATGTTGTGCGACTCAGTCACTAAGTTTCTACAGTTTGTTTATGTTAAAGAATGCCATATTATTGTAATTTTAAATAACGAATCTATTTATATAGGTAGGAAATAGGTGTAGTAAACCGTGGATCCATTTTACCTATTGTGGTAGATTGGAGGTAATATATGGTCTAGACAACTTACTTTTCTTTGTCAATATTTTCAATACTATATGCCTTCTACAATACTAGAGATGGGGGAAATATTGTACAATAACCAAAAAAAATAAAATCTAAGAGCCTTTTATACCAAATTCCTATAAACTAAGCAACTTATTGCAAATTATCGAGGCATAATATCCTTGGATATTACCTTAGCAAAGCATCTTTCACCAGAATAAGCTTAAGTTAAGGATCGAGAGTGAAAATCCATTTGAGGAGAGTGTTTTGTCTAGTATACAAACTTTATGATTCGATTACAGCTTTAGAAGTTTTGGCAATAATGAGGATTGAGGATTTGATGAGGATGTTATGCTGATGAAATTATTGTAAATATCAATGAAGAAGAGAATAGTAATGATACGAATGTGTGCACTTATAATGAAACAGAAGGTGACAATGAAGCAAAAGGTGATAATAAAGCTAAAGGTGTTAATGAAGCTAAAGGTGTTAACGAAAATGAAAGTGACAATGAAGATGAAGTTATACAAAATACATTCGATGTTTCCATTCTAAGTAGACATCAACCAATGGAGATTGATTTTAATGATTATGGAAGTTTCATTAACAGTAATGAGTACCTTTGTGGAGAGTAGCCTAGGGAGTCAATTAAAAGACTTAGCACAAGTGTTAGACGTGCAGCAGGTGGTACTACATTACATTAGACAATAAGTATGCTGTTTTCCAATGCTAAAGAATTTAAAGATGTTGTTGTTGCTTATTCAATAGAAACAGGGTTTAATGTCCAATGGAAAAAAAGTGATTTTAGGAAAATTAGAGTTGGAAGCATTGAAGGATGCAAGCAGGAATTATATGCAACCAATAATAGGAATGACAAATGTTTCAAAACAAAAACATATAGGCTGAGCATTCATGTTTCATAATAAACAAATCTAAGATGGCATTAGTAAATTTTATGGCTAGCCAATTCCAAGACTGAATTCTAGAGAAGTCTAGGATTACCACTATAAAGATGATTGAAGAATGCAGAGAAGAAATGATCATTTTTTTGAATTCCATTGTAGGTAGGGTTACTAATAGAGAAGTGAAGGAAGGAGCAAGCATTAGACTGTGCTCACGGATATTCCAAGCTATAAGGTTACATCCAAGAGTTGAAACATAGAAATCCCAGGTCAACAATGGAACTACAATTGTCAAAGAATAGATAACACTTTTAGGTTCACTTGCTTCGAGTCTTGATATCTTATAGAACATCCTTAACACTTTGGCTAGAGTTCTGACTAATTGTCCGTTCGCTTTAGAAAGTAGGATCAAATCATCAGCAAATGTAAGATTAGGTATCTTCAATCTTTTACATTTTGAGTGGGATTTGAATGATTTGCTATCCTTGGTTTTTTTCAGGAGTATATTGACGACCTCCATCATTAGAGAAAACATGCAAGGAGATGTAGAATCTTCTTGCCTAATCCCTTTTGAGATCTTCAACAGTTTTAATGGGTTTCCCATTTATCAGTATATGAAAGGTGGGAGTTAAGAAACATTGAAACAGCCATTCAGTAAAGTTTTCTAAAAAATCCTTTGCTTTCGTAGTGTTCAAAAGGAATTCCCAATCTATATTATCATAAGCTTTCCTCATATCCACTTTGATTATGCAATCTTTACCACAATAACCTTTTATAAGTTCCCATAGAAGAGTAATGTTATCCCCAATGTTTCTACCACATATATATATAGGCAGTTTGAGATGTGTCAATATGCTTGCCCAATACTCTTTTTGAGTCTTTTAGTAAGAACCTTCGAGATAATTTTGTAGGTGAAATTACAAAAAATTATAAGCCTGTAATCCCCTAGCCCTCTTTGCTCATTGCCTTCTGGGATTAGAGTGATATAGGTTTGTTCATCTCTACGGTTAAGATTTTGTTCATAAAAAATCCCATTATGGCCTCCAAGACTGTATCTTTGATCATAGGCCATATTTTCACATAGAAGTTGATATTATACCCATCAAGCTCAGGGGCTTTGTATGGAATCAATGGTCTTAGACCTCTTTCAATCTCTTGAATTGATACCGTAGGCATTGGTACGAGTATTCATCACTTTTACGTTCTCTGTACGGATATATTGCTCCATATTTCTCTACAGACAATTCTATGACACATCTCTTGGAAACTAAACAGTGTTTGTGTCTCCTTCCTTCAACCATCGTAGCGTATATTTTTGTTTTGGTAAGGAATATCCGAATAGAAGAGCTTTGGTTAGATTGTCTCTAGCTACTTTCTCACATTTTTATAAATCTACAAAGGATTAGCTACTTTTATTAACGATTAGCATTAGGCACATGAAGGACTGATTATAAACAGAAAATTGCAACCGACCCCATAATACCAAGCAAACCAACCACCTGTCATAAGGCAATCCTTATTAACTGCACTAGTTACAACCTTTCATACACTGTAGGACTAGCCAGAATGCAATTGATGAAAGGAAGTATAATGGCTAGTACGAACATCATGTACATCAACATTGAAAATCTTCGTTGGGTTAAGTAATCAGTCTCAACCCCACAAATTCAATGAGAGAGAGAGAGACTTACAGGAGGCACAAATTGATATCTCAAGTGGAACTAAACATCGACGAAAACTGCTTCTGTCTCCAAGCAAATACAAGAATCCATTATCCAACAGTTCAGAGAAATGAAATTTGTATAAAGTGACTGCACAGTAAATCCTTGGCAGTTCATATACTGTTTGTAGAACGTGAAGAACGACTTCGGCGACTTAGACTAAGATCTTTCTTCAGCATGGCCTCCAGATTCTGAAAACATTTCAACGGTCGAACCTAAAATAGTCACAATGATAGAAAATCAATCAGTTAGTCGTAATAAGGAATACTTTTGAGCCTCTTGAAGCAGCAAGTTTTATGCTCATCCTATTACTCACTAACGACAAAAATCATCATATAATGCTTGACAAACCCTTTTTGATGCCATGACTAGAGATTAGAATTAATGAAACATTAGAAATGGCCATTGTAAATATACAACTTCAAGCTAGTCAGATGTCTGTTACATCAAGCAACATGCATCAACTAGATTCCACGAAGAAGAAAATATTTGATCAAAGCCAAATGTGAAAACAGGTATCAATTTGCTCAGGTAATTGGAAGCATGCACTGCACGCACAGAGACATGTACACAAAAGAAGATAGAAACAAAGAGCTAACCTTCCAATGCTTCTTATGACCAATTTTGGGATAAATGGTCTCCAGTTTTGTTAATATTTGCCTGAATGTTGGTCGCTTAGCTGGATTCTCATTCCAGCACTCTTCAATCAACCTGTTGGCAGAAGCCAATATCAATGAGCTTATTCAAAAGGTAATCTTTATTTGCCTCAAATAAATGTCAATGACCTTAACAACAATTGAGCTTTATCAGAGACGAATGGATAGACAAACAATGACATATATTCAGATAGGGATTGAGGAAGTAGGAACTGAGAAGGGATTTTTCAGATCAAGATCCCACAGGCCATGAAGCATAAACATTTGGTTTGTTTTTCAAACAAAAAGGTGCAAGGTTTATAACTTGTATACTCATTGCACTACCGATTATCTTGGCCCAGCACTATCAGCTGCTGTAATGCATTTTCTTAAAGAAATAAAAACAGTCAAGTGTTTTTGGGTATTTAATGCATCCATGGTTGAGGAGAGGGGAAAAACAAAGGGAAGTTATGACATAGGCACTAAAACATGGTGGGAAGATATGTCACAACACTGATGTTGCCTAGGCTGATGTACAGCACAGAATTATGGCTACAGTTGTCAAATATTGGATACTCCTATTCTAGAAAATGAACAAATAAAAGTAGCAAGCTTCAACCACTTCCAGAAAATGTAAACATAAAATGAACAAACAACTACTTTAGAGCAAGATGGGCCATACTCTTTAAGTCCATGACCATATAGCTTTGCTGGAGCTCTGAAAGGCGGCCGCTCTTTTGAAGCATATGCTTTAGGAGCTTCATGCTCTTGCTTTCCATGAAATGGTGGATATCCTTCAATCATCTAATATATAGTATGTTATAATATCAGTCAAATATCATAATCAACTTAACAAGTTAGGAGAGCCGAAAGCATAATCAGGCTATATATGTATCCGTTCTTCAACTGCATTAGAAGTTCCATGTATAGATACCAACAAAATCAACCTGAGACATTCTCAAATATGCCAAGATACATATACCAACATGAAATATGTTACATTTCAGATGTACTCATACTAATTGGGATTGAAATTCAGAAATCTTTACCTCCTGAAGAATTAAAGCAAAGGAAAAGACATCTACTTTGGTATCATAATCTCCCTTTGTAAAAACTTCTGGAGCCACATATCGATCTGTTGATGAGAAGCAAAAGAATTCCCATGAGATTCATCCGTGATGGCTACTGCATATGTAGAATAAAGAAGTTGCAAGCAAGGTCTGTAAGAGACACTATCTTTTGCAACCTCCATCTGAAAAGAAAATTAGAGTGATGATAAGCAAGCTCACAAGAAGCTTCTTGATGGCTTAGAGGTCTGTCTTCTTTAACAGTCAACAATTTGCTAACTCCAAAGTCTGCAACTTTCAAGTGCCCCGAATCATCCCGCAATATATTTCTGTTATCTTGCTCATAAGCAACATAAAAATATGCTGACAAGTTCAGAAAATTGAGAGAGCCAGTGAATTTTAATAAAAGCTTATTATAGTCTTAGCATCTCTAAATAAGATGTTGCAGTCAAAAGGGCAAAGAAGAAAAAGAAAACTCACGAAGGCTCAAGATCACGGTGAATTATAGGTGCTGGCTTATTCTCATGCAAATAACTCATTCCCCTGCAGAGTTCTCAGATTCATCAATTGTCTACCAAATTCTTATAACATTTAATGCAGATAAATATCTTGCAAATTATGATCTAACCATTCTTCAAACAATGACACACTACTATTACATCTGGCATCTTCCTTATTAAAACAATGTCCAAAATGCAAATAAACAGAGTTCTCTTTCTCTAGCTAACACGGAAATAGAGGCAAACCTTGCAATATCAAGTGCACATCTGACAGCTGTAGCTGGTTTCAAGGGTCCTTTTCTTTTTAAAAAGGCACATAGATCCCCCTGAAATTCCAACAGAATAAATATGGATTCAAATTTGAACTCCAAATACATAAGCTTCAATAGAAATCTAAAGAAGTATTTCTACCCAGCTTTTAATTTGGACCAATCATCTAAAAGATGGCAACATAAAATTCTACATATTCCAGATGTTTTATGGCAGCTAGGACAGCAGAGATCTAATTTTTCATGTAGCTATATAGAATGCTTGATCCAAATTTCGAATTTTCAGTATTAGAATACAATTGCTAAGAGCATAGATGGGAATTAACAAAATACGAATGATAACAATTTTGTGAACATTGAAGCAGGCTGGTGAAAATGATCTCTTGTTGGAACAGAAAGAAAAATGCTAAATTCATTCAAGTACCAACAAAGAGATTATTTTGGGGGAAGAAAAGAAAAATTTTGAGTAATCACATTATCTCAGGTTACGCAAAAGCAACTTCACTTTATGGAAGATCCTTGGGGAATTACAACCACCAACATCAGCCTCAATAAATCATCATTCATCAATTATTAACCAAGAAATATCTAGAATAGCAAGTGAGATCATATAACCAAGAAATATCAATTATTAACCAAGAAATATATATATATATATATAAAAGCACATATAAAATAATTAATGGCAAATAAAACATCATCAACAAACAGTGATAATTGGAAACCTCAATGATCCAGCAAACAGCAACAATTGAAGGGTACTAATTCAATAATTACTTTTGGCAAGTATTCTGTTACAATCATCATTGGGCTACTTTGAGTAACTGCACCCAGAAATTGGACCACATTTGGATGACGTATCTTCTGAAGCAACGCAAGCTCATCCCTGAATGCCTTCCTGTGTGGAACTAATCATTTTTAAAAACGCTGAAGCAGAAAAAAGAAACAGAACAAAATAACATTTGAATGGATAAAGGCGTACACTTTATCTTCGTCAGACAGAACTTCCTCCCTAAGCTTCTTCACAGCTACTTGAATTCCACGCCACATAGCTGTACAGAAGGTTCCCTGTGACATGGAAAGCATTTTAACTATCCAACAAGTTCGGAAAAAATTTTCCCAGTTGTTTTGCTCAAATAACAGGTATTGGAACAAATTTGGAAAACAAAAAGTAAACATCTTCCAGGGGTAGAACTATTGTTTATGCTCAACTATCAACTTTCCTTTTTATGGCCATAGAATTTGACCTAACAGAAAATAAAAATCAAGAAGTACCAAGTTTCTGGTCTGCAAGATTCTTTACAATTTGAATATTAATTCCACTGCAGCTATTAGAACAAATTAAATACACAAACAAAAACTCTTCTGTATATCCAAAGATAAAGAAGAATAAATTACCTTAGTAATTTCCACACTGTCAGTAAAATCAAGCTCACTTGGATTGATCTCATACTCTGGGACTTCCCGAGCATGGTTGACATGCATGGGTGCCGTCTAAGAGATTATCATCAGATCACATTAAATGAGGTGAAACGGGATAAAGAAACAAAAGAATGGCATCAGAACAACCAAAATTGAAGCATACCAGACGTTTTGCCCCATGTTTCTCCAAAAGTTTGATCACCTCATGATTTTTATAATATATGGCATCAGAAAGAGGCTGTTAAAACAAGTATTAGATTGCATTCAAAATGACATAGATCTGAAATGGTTAGAGCAAAAAAATTGAATAATTAGCTACACAACAAATTCTATTCCTATCTCGGAGGAGATAGAAAGAGAGAACATAACAATGGGATGAAGCATAAGATTAGCGCCGTGGTTAGGTGTCCACTGTTCATAATTATACTTGTGCATAATCTATGAGATCAAATCTTCTGTTCCAGTTAACCAATTCCAACCCTATTCTATTAAATCTTATCCACACATTTATATGAGATCCACACAAATGTTTGGACTAGATTAAAAGGAACAGGATTGGAACAACCTATCACTTGCTCCAACCCCTAATCTATTGCCTTAATGGGATTAACTGCGCAAGTCTTTATACATATAGTGATTATACGTTCATTTTATATGAACAGACTTATAATGATTGTACGTTAACTTTCTATATACAGAACTGACACCAAAATTACATCTCAACGTCTCGCTTCACCCTTCTGTTCCCAAGAAATCAAACGATACACTTGCCATTCCCAACACAGATTCCCTTTCTCATTTCACAACTTCTTGTGCTCGAGAGGAAGTCAATTACATTACCACTCGACATAACCACATACACATGGTTAAAACTCGCAAAAATATCAAGAAGACAATTGATGCCATATCTATTACAATCACAATCAGAGTGTAAAAATAAATAGTAGTGAAAACTTACCGTGCTACCCCACCGATCTTTGGGGTCAATCTCAGCCCCTTTATCGAGCAATAAGGCGACGACGGCCGTCAACCCCTGGCAGGCCGCAATATGGAGCGCAGTCCTGCCATCAATATCCCTAAAATTGACATCAACACCCGAATCCAACAGCTCTCGAATTCCATCCAAATCCCCCTCATTGGTTAAGTACATTAAACGCACACCCGGATCAACCTCCCCCGATTCATCATGCTCCAGACCCACATCGTCCCTGTTCCTCTCCGGCGCTAAAGACGATTGCTTTAATAAAGTGAACCTAACAGGGTTTTTGGTTTCCATTTCAACAAAACCCCACCCACCAAATAAAAGTGAAGAAAGCTTAAAAATTTACAGGACGCTTATTCTTTCTGGACTATAACCAGACGAAATAATGCTTCATGTTGAATTCTTTGTTTATGTAACTAGAGAGGAAAAATAAAGCTTAAACCCTAGTCTGGAAAGACTTAATCTTGACACCAAAAACACCCAACAGCTAGCTGCTTCAAAGGACTGGCTTTCAGTTCACCTTAGAAATGTAAACACTCAAAAATCAAATTTGAAGACCAACAACTCAAGAATTTGGCGACCTAGAGGCGGGTTTGTAAAGGATGGAAGAATTGAAACTATAGAAAATATCTTTTCAAAGACTAATGGAATGGAATAAATTATCTTTCTAGAGAATATTGTAGTCTGGATATTAATTGATAGAATGAAAGATAATGCGGTGAAGTGAAATAGAATATAATAATTAATAATAAAATGTGATGCAATATAATAAAAGTTATTTAAAAAATGAAACATTTTGTAATAAAATGTAGTAAAATATAATTTAAAAGATGTATGTTATGAAATGTAATGTATAATAAATAAATATTATATATTTTATATTAAAATAGTTGTAAGAGATTTAACCTGTGATTTTCAAACAGAAATTATGTTTAATTAAAAAGTAACACTTCTTATTTATTCATGCTACAGTTTTGATAACTAATTTTAATATTTTTTACTTTAAAATAATATATTTTTTATTTTTTATATAATTTTTTATTAATTATATAAACAATTATTATTAATTATTTAATAAATTTTATCATATTAAATTTAATTTTATTCTATTTTGTGTTATTTATATTTAAAAATAATTTATTTATATTTTTATTTATATAAAATAATTGGTATTACAAAAAATAATTGGTATTACGAAAAACTAATAAATATCTAAAAATATGTTGGTTGTTATTAGGGTAAGAAGAAATAATTGGTATTACAAAAGATTATTTAGAATATATTAGAAAATATATATTTATTAGTTTACGTTTTATCCTAAGCTCTTTAAATTGAATATTTTTATTTTCACTATTTAGGATAAAACAAAGCGTAACATAAAACTTTCTATTTTTATCTCATTATATTCTATTACATTATAAAGCTTCTTCCTAATGATAATAGTGTGTTACGTCTCGCCTCGTTCTATTAATTAACTTAATAAAATGGAATAAAATATTTTTGAGAGCCTATTATCGGAGGAATAATAATTAATGAAATAAAATAGAATTAAATTAAAGAT
This sequence comes from Erythroxylum squamatum, assembly GCA_025629845.1. NCBI lineage: Eukaryota > Viridiplantae > Streptophyta > Magnoliopsida > Malpighiales > Erythroxylaceae > Erythroxylum > Erythroxylum squamatum. The sequence goes on along the minus strand of JAOTBA010000002.1, from coordinate 32,190,003 downwards.
AATGTAACCATTTATGATAAAGTAAGATGTAATATAATGAAAAGTTATTTGAGAAAAGATAAAAAAAAATTGTAATGGAATGTAATAAAATGTAATTTAAAAGATAAACGTAATAAAATGTAATTTATAATAAATAACTATTATATCTTTTACATAAAAATAGCAGCTGCATGAGATTTAATGTTATAATTTTAAAATAAAAATTATATCTAATTAAAAAGTCACCATTGTGACTTGTTCAAGTCACAAATAATTTTTTATATTTTTATTTAAAATAAAAAAATTATTATTTTATTATTAATTATAAAAATTTATTATTAATTATAAAAATTTATTATTAATTATTTAATAAAATTTATTTTATTATGTATTATTTATATTTAAAAATAATTTATTTATATTTTTATTTATATAAAAATAGTTAGTATTATAAAAAATAATTGATATTACAAAAAATTATTAGAAATATGTTACGTAGTATATATTTATTAGTTTATATTTCATCCTAAACTTTCCGATTCAAAGGTTTTTTTATTTTCACTATTTAAAATAAAATGGAGCGTTAGAAATATATTACGTAGTTTATATTTTATTCTAAACTTTTTGATTCAAAGATTTTTTTATTTTCACTATTTAAAATAAAATAGAGTGTAACATGAAATTTCTGCTTTTAATCGTTCCATTTTATTCTATTATAAAACTTCTTCCGAACAACGATAATATATTACGTTTCATCCCGTTCTAGTAATTAGCATCCAATTAAACAATTAATTAATTGAGCAGTGTTTAAGAAGTTTCCGTGTATGAGTGGTAGCCTGGCAGGTACGTAGAGATTCACAGCAATTTTAATAGCTACAGCTACAGTTAGGCTGAAGCAAGAGCGAAAATTCAACACGATAACTGGGATTTGATCACGTGCGAATCATCCATTGAATTTGTATGTCGGCCAAAACAATCCCACCATTTCCCATCTTTCATTTAGCAAGTTGATGTTGTATTCAGTCAATGAGGTTAAATTAATCTCTCAACTATTTTTCTTAGGTAGGACCTATGACTTATGTGAAAGCTTAAATATTGATGTGAACGTAATACAATATTAAAAAATTCAGTATTACGCAATCTTATCCTTAATTAATAGAAAAAGTGTTTCGATGACTCAGTAGACGAATCATTTGAATCTAATACCGATAGGTATCATATTCATTGACGGAGCCACATGGGGCCAGTGCACCACTGGGCCCCCCAAAATTTAAAAAAATTAAATATTTTTTATTTTTAATGGATATATATACACATAAGGATGGAGTTATTTGGAGCTTAGTGGTGTACTGGGCCCCCCAAGATTTAAAAAAATTAAACATTTGAGCCCTCCAATCTTAAATTCCTGGCTCCGTCATTGATTCATACTTCCTAGAATAACGTATTCTCACGTAATTACTCTTTTATATATATTATCCTACTAAGTTTTAATTAAAGATAAACTAAAGTAATTTTAAGATAATTAAAGGTTTTAACAAAGATGGTGATATGGCTTCTTTTTATTCATCTTTTTGGGTGTTGACAATTGCACAACATGAGCGGCTACGTTAACTTTCATCAGTTATGTTTGTTCTAATATAAAAAGAGGATTAAGAGAGTGAAAAAGATAAAGGTAACATTCATTGCAGTTACAGAGAAAAACTACCTTCATTCTTTCTCACGTGAATCACATCATCAAAGTTTAGAGTTTGGGGCGTGAATTAACGGTGACTCCAATAGCTAACCATGAAACGTGGACTAGCAATAAAGAATCGATCGACCTCTTTTACATTAAGGTCGGTCCTTATAAAAATCTACACTGGGTCTATAAATCTCAATTTCTAATTGATTCTTAATACTAAATTACACCAAAAATATACAAAGTAAGAGAATTCTCAACTTGTGCTTCTTGGTTAATTGTATCTGGCCGACCAACCACCCCTGAACAGGGAGATCATAGATCGACATAATGACGGACAGAGAGTGAGAAAAAGACTTGACAACTGAGGGTTGTTAAGAAGACGTCGGCCTATCAACTTTATAGTTGGCTGCTGTATCTAATGTGTTCCATGAGGTCCCAGATGATTCTTTCTTCGACCCCACCAGTGGATGCAAGGGCCCAGATATTCCTTTTCCATCACAAGAATGGGAAATTGCAAATTGATCGACTTTGAAACAGAAGACCGAAAAAAACAGTTATTAATTGTTCAGTGTATCTCAGCCAAGAAGATGTGGCTGCTGATAAGGTTTCTTTGAATTTGTCTCATGAAAGGACCTTCTCCAAGACAACTAAGGTTGGGTACAGGTAACGTGCATGTAGCTTCCAGGGATAACGAGTATCAGCTGTGCTTCCGGGGCTTAATGTCAACGTATCACGTGGAAGTTTGAGCTTTATTCATTTTTTGTCTACAGCTGGAAAGAGTTGGCTAGCCGTCCTGCAGATGCGTATTCCACATCTGGACTTTCCAAAGATTCTGCTTCATGTTTCCTTTTTGTAATTAACAACTGTCGAACAATCATGGTAATTGTATAACTGTAATTACAAGGAAAAGTGAACCTCAACACTGGAAAAAAGCATTGGTGGATAAGGATTGAACTCTTCATGAATGACGACTGAATGTAAATCTCCAGTTGTGAACGTTAACTCATAGGTTGTTATGACTCGGTCATCACTTGTACTGGACCATACATTTTTTTTCCCTTCTTTATCTGTCTGTATGTACCTTTCTTGGATTGTTGATTAGCAGAACAATCCAAGAATTAGCAGAGTTGTTTGTTGCACTTAATGACAAAATATTAGGCCTTTTGTGGTCAAATGCATCAATTCGTCTACGAGTTTCCTGTATGCTATGACATCAGTTGTGGAAGAAATTTTTTGGATGATATAAACACACATAGGACTAAATGTCAATAGGGATTGCAATAGGTCGGCTCAGCCCGACCACCTGCCGCCGGCCTTGACCCCTTGCACGACTTGGCTAGGTCCGATTTTTGTTTAAATTTAAAAATACAAAAACGACTTAAAGGTAAGAAATGAATCCAAGTTTTACTTGATTTGTTAGATGAATTTGATACAAGTGTTCCTTGTGAAGTGATTCCTGTGATTCGGATATAAGAGTTATAAACAACCCTCTGTGAATCATCAATACTCCTGGTTAATAAAGGAAAGTCTTCCTCGTATGACTTTGCCATCATTTATTGGATACTTTGAATTAGGATATCTCTCTTAGACACTGCCTACACAACGTACCAAAATGCTCTTCTGAACCTAGACTGGTTTTTAGTATCTAACTAAAGATTATGATTAAAGACTTAAACCTTTTAGGTATCTAGTTACAAATTTAGATAAGAGATATAGATTGCATTATAGGTATTTAGCTACAAACTTAGAGTAGTTTCTACGTATCTAATTGAAGAGGATTAAAGACCTACGAGGATATCTAAGTATCTAACTACAAATTTTGGACATGAAAATTAGATAAGAGACCTATAGTTATAGATATTTAGATAGAGTGGTTTTTAGGTATCTAATTGAAGATTGGGATTAGAGACCTAGAGGGGTTTCATACATCTAGCTACAAATTTTAATGATGAAAATTGCACAAGATACTTAGAGTGGATTTTGGGTATTTTGCTACAAACATAGAGTGATTTTCAACTATTTTATTAAAGATGGGGATTATACACCTGGAAAGAGTTCTACTTATTTAACTACGAATTTAGAGGTGAAACTTAAAGAAGAGATAACCATGAATCTATAGTAATTTAACTACGAATTTAGAGGTGAAACTTAAAGAAGAGATAACCATGAATCTATAGTAATTTCTAACTAAAGATTAATAGAGTTTTTAGTTGACTAGAATCACCGTTCTATTCTTAATCTATTCTTAGTAATAGATTATTCCCTTATTTGGTTGATAAAAACATACAGAATGCATAATCCAAGAGTTTACTTATTCCTTGAATTTGGAGAATAAGTAAAATCATCTTCCCCTATCTTTATCTATTACAAGTGGATTTAGAATAAAAAATGAGGACTCGTAGGAATCTACATAATTACTTAGCTATAATAATAATAATAATAACAATAACAATAATAATAATAATGTAGTTAGAAGGAACCAATAAATTTTTGGTCTTTTTGTTAATTATTCATTTGTTATTCCAAATTTATGTTTTTAAACCAAACATTGATATTATATTATCATTAGAAATTATTAGGAATAAACCAAACTAAATAATACATATTATATTATATTCCTAAAAAATCAACTAATCTATTATTGCAGGTGAATCAAACGTCGTGTAAGATTAAAGACCTAGAGGGTTTTCATGCATCTAGCCATAGAGGGTTTTCATGCATCTAGCCAAGAATTTTGGAGATGAAAATTAGATAAGAGATACAGACTGGATTTTGGGCATTTAACTATAAGCCTAGAGTGGTTTGTAATACGTAACATGACCTTAGTTACATATCCCGGGTCAAACGTGAAAGGGAAATAAACGAAAAAATGCAGAGAATACCTTATTTCGGTTCCATAACTTCAAACGAGCTTTTCAATGCTGAAACGAGCATGAATCTACCGTTTCCTTCACGGGAATTGCTCACAGGGAAACATTAAAGCCTTTCTACAATTTGATCAAAACGTGAACCTCTGAATGAGTCAGAGTAACTTTACGTTCACAAAAGACGTGAGCAACTACAGGAGACCTTAGTCTTTTTATATAGCATTCATACCAGGCTTTTCTATTACATGCCTGATATGGGTCTGGTCCATACTGATCAAGGTCTATTTTTCTCTTAGACTTTGACCCATTGACTTAGATCATTTATTGAGCCACTTTATTATCTTTATCTGAATCAAATTTACGTAACTTAATCAATAAGTTATTAAAAAACCAAAATTGCAATTAAATGTTGTCCAACTTTATAAGAAATGTCAAAAATATCTTACATTCTCCCCCTTGGATAATACTTAATTGCAGTGTTGACTCAAGTTTAAAACAGTTTAAAAACTCAGTTACGCTATGCTACTGTATTAGTCAACTAGGTTTAAAAACAAAACATTTAATCCAAAGATAATGAAAGTCCATCATTCTGTCCCGCAAGGCTTTCGATACCGAAAAGTATCAAATATATGTGTCATGTGTGACACATATTTAATACAGTCACTCATATCTAATACCTCACTAACATGAATGGGAAAATGAAGTGTGACAAACTAAGATGACACTTGTATAATCTAAACTATATTACCTTTATTTGTAGTTCTCGATTTCTCTAACCTTTATGCTAAACTGCATATGCGAAACTGCATAAGAGAAATCTTATTTTTCTCTCACCGAATGCTAAAAAACATTAGAGAAAACCTTATGCTTTCTAATTGAATGCTAAACTGCATTAGAGAACCTTTATGAGATTAAACATTTATATCCCACTATGTCATGTTAAAATCCATGGATATACTTGTTAAACTGTTTGTGTACTAATGATATAGGCCTAAGGGTAATCTATATATATGCACAATGACCTATAACTGCTTAAGATTGACACAAATCTGAAGACTCTTAAATGTTTTATGATATAGTGAAGGATTATGATGAAGTTAGATCGGTAAGATGCATCTTCAAGTAATATAGGCCTTGTATTGCTCGACCTAAACCAATCATCTTACAAGTTTTAAGGTTTTGTATCAAATTGAAGTGAAAAGATGGCACCAATATAACTCAAATAAGAATCAATGTGGCTGACAGTTGCAGTGTTTCCATATAAGTTGCTTGAAAGTTAAGACTAGTAGGCATATGCATAACTTATTTTCAATAGATCGTATAGGAACAAAAATAGCATAACGTATCCAATGTGATAATATGTTCCTAAGTTTATTATCCAAATTGTTTTAGCACCTTTTGAACTAACTAGAAAGAAATAACATTTACAAGCAGTATAATTGAAAATTAAATTCACTTGTTGTGTCGCCTTGCATGAATTGGATATGTTACCAATGAAAACTATACTTTTTTCATATTGGTACTAAGTGAAAGGCAGACAAGGAAGTCCTTGTGCATTTCTCAATCTAATTAAATCAAAGTTCTCCAATATTGCTTGACTAGCTAAACTAGTAATGGTTGATATCTTAGTGAATTTAAAGCCTCAAGGGAACCATGTTTCCTATAACACTTATCTATAGTATATATGTATAATGTGTCTATCTACATTATATTCGTTATCTATTTGTATTAGTGTTAATATAAAAGGAAAAAAGTAACAGTAAGTATGTAATTAATTGAATAAATGGTTGTGTTCTATAGTTTTACACCGTATCAATTACATAAATAATTATCTAAAAAGTGTCAAGTTGTTATCTTTTTGCTTTCTTGTAAGCTTTGTTTTCCTATTTTTAGCAACTTTATAATTCAATAAGGCCATCACACCACTATACATACCGCGAAAACAATATATCATCAATACATGGTTTGATTTTGATTGGATCTTTTGTTGAAACTCCCTTTTATTATCTCTCGTGGTGATAGCTTGATATGATCAAGTCCTTTAGATATGGTTATAAGACTAAATTATAGTTGTAGTTCACCAAATTTAGAGTTTTCCTTCCTTTATGTCCTATTTTTACAACACGATAACTTGACGTTAGAGAGAACCCAAAGATCTCTAACAGTGAAAGTACTAAAAAACTTTTCTAAAATACATGTCAACTTATTATTCTTATGCCAAACTACCTTTAGGGTTTACAAATAGAACTGCCAAAAAATGACCCTCCTAAAAAGTAGCAGCATTAAATTTAGACGCACAATAACTTATTCAAACATAATAACTACTCTGCTACATATGGCAGTAACTAATAGTAAATATGTAAACTAAAAATAGCTATAAACTATCCCTCATTCCTTCTACTTTTGTTGCCTTCGTTGGTAAACTTTTAAAGGTACTACTTTAGTAGCCAAGTCTGATCCTGGTTATTTAATGACTATAACATCACTCTCCCCTTAAACAAATGCAAAATTAAGATAACAATTTTTCATGTGATCAGTAAATTCCCATGTGACATAGCTGGTGAAAGCCCTTCCTAATGAATGAGAACTTCATATTGGCCACCTTTGATTCTAGAATCTAACAAAGCTTTTGGAGTACAAACAAGAGCCCCTTTGTGGAGTAGAGGCAAAGTATGGGAACAAGTTTTGGTACCATTGGAACTTTTCAAGAAAGAGATATGAAGAATAGGATAAATTTTCGAGTCAGCATGCAACTTATAGTCCACAGTACTAATTTGTTTCATAATAGGATAAGGGCCATAAAATCGAGGAGATAACTTCTAATTACTCTTAAATTTGACTAAAATTTGCCGATAAGGCTAAGGCTTCAAAAGAACCATGTTTCCTCACAGATAATGATACATTTCTATGATAAGAGTTATAATTGACCTTCATTGTATTTTGTGCATGAAGAAGTTGCTCTTTTAATTCCTTCGAAACCAGATCCTTAGCCTCTACATGAGATAACCCAAGGTAGTAGGATATAAGATTGGTACTGTCAGACCATACACTACTTCAAAGGGAGCAGCACATAAGGATGAGTGAAAACTAGTGTTATAGCAATATTCAGCCCATGTAAGCCAATGTACCCAATGCTTAGGTCGATCACTTAAAAAAGCAATGAAGATACATTTCAACAATATGATTGGCTACTTTTTTTTGGCTGTCTGATTGAGGATGATAAGAATAACTAAAGGACAACTTGGTTCCAATGAGATGAAACAACTCCCTCCAGAAATGACAAGCAAAAGTGACATTATGATCACTTACAATAAATTATAGCAATCTATGTAGCTTAATCATATTATTAAAGCTTGAAATGAGGAAGGGCCATTTGTTAACCGAAAGGTCATAACTAGAAACTCAAAATGTCCGTAGTGATTGCAAAAATTTGTCTTCTCCATATTAGCAGCGAACATTAGAACTTGATGGTAACCAAAATGTAAATCCAGCTTTGTAAAGAAATGGACCCCTTGAAGTTCTTCGAGCAACTCTTCAAAGACTAGAATGAGAAATTTATCCTTGAATGTGTTGGCATTTAAAGCATGATTATCCACACAAAAATTTGACGTACCATAAACCTTCATAACTAACACAGGAGAAAAGAAAGGAGATTGATTGGGTCATGTATAGATAAACAACCATCAGTGAAGCCCCTATTTCTAACAAGATGCAATGATCATAAGCATGGGATGGTGGCAACTCCATAGTTATTTAAAGATGCTGTGAAATATTGATAAAAGTCTCTATAAATTAGAATCCATGTTAATAGATAAGACATTGGTTGACAAAATTTTTAGAGAAGTCAGCCTAGACTTCCTCATGCCTTATAACTCTATAAGTTGCCCATTTTTACTAAAGCTCATCTTCATCATATTAAAATCCCATACGATAAACCCAAAAGTTTTAAACTAATTAACCCCTAAAACTGCATCCAGTCCAATAAGTGATAATAGAAACAAATCAACGTGAAAAATAGTATCACCTATAAAGAGAGAACATCACGACAAATTCCTTCATAAAGGACACACTCTTTATTGGCCACCATCACCCACATCTCTTCTTTATTTTCTATATTCAAGTCCAATTTTTTGGCCAAAGCTGCATCCAAGAAATTGTGAGTACATCCTGAATCAATAAGTAAGTGCAATGGGTACCCTTCCAAAGATCCAATAATCTGCATGATTTATTAAGACTATGTTCTAGTGATTGAATGAATTGAGATTTCTGCTACTTCGACATTGTCCCCTTGTTCATCTTCGTTACGAATGTGGTGGTCTTCCATGTCTTCAAGCAAGAAAAGTTTCTTACAACGATGCCCTGGTATGAACCTTTCATTATAACTAAAATAAAGACATTATGCCCTTCTATTTTCAATTTTACCTTGACTAAGTCACTTCATAAAGGAAGAGTGCAACTGAACAAAACCTGTTTGTTTTACACTCAATACCTTGGCTTTTATATAATCGAGCAAGGCTCATCACACTCGTCAAATTTGGTAGTTGGTGTAACTCCACTTCAATAGCAATATATTCCTACAACCCACTTAGAAAATTTTGAACTTCTTACTCCATCGTTAGTGACCTAGCCCTAGTGTACAACTGCTCAAACTGGCATTGATAATCTTCTATCAACTTGGTCTACTTAAGCTTAACCAATTCTCCCAATTTATTACTTCAGATAGGAGGCCTAAAATGCATGTTGCATTGTTGCTTGAAGCATCTCACATAATGGTTAGTTTACCCCTATCTAACTTTAAAAACCATAATTGAGCATCGCCTTCAAGATGGAAAGATGATAAACCAACTTTATCTTCCTCAAATGTGTTCGATGCCTAAAGAAGTGCTCACATATGCTAATCAAACCTAAAGGGCCACTAGATCCATCATATTTTGAAAAATCCAATTTAGAATATTTTGGAACAAATAAGGATGCTTCTTGTGTTTTCCCCTGTTAAGATATTTATTATATGTCTTTTTGTTTAATTTTGGAATTTTTTATTATCAGATCTTCAGGATAATGCAAGTCTTAAAATCCAAATTAAGATGAGATGTAACAAAGTGATACTTATTATTTGAATTAGATTTTTGGATATTTGTTTATGTGTGAAAGAAGAACATTTTGAAAAGGATAATGTGTGGATGACGTTGTTATGCATTTGAAAGAAGTCATTTGAAAAAGATAATGTGTGGATGACGTGTTGTGCATTTGGAGGACATCGTGAGATTGCTAAAATTCATCTTGCGTGTGTGACTCCAAGTTAGGACTCCTGGCTTATGTTTGGACTCCTTACGTTAGTGAATTAGTCATTGCTTGGTTTAGTGTTGACTGTAGTTGTGGGTTTCTTATTGGTTGTGCTGTGGATGTATTGACGACCGTGAGCTGCTTGTCGTTGGTTGTTATTTGGATGGAAGGGTTGCTGGGCTAACTTCACGTTGATTCTTATTCCATCTTGGTGCTACAGTTTTTATTAACTAAAAGAAGACTTCTTTGTGAAGAGGTTATCTAGCTTTTGTATGTGTCTATGGTGGTCTTCCATGCTGGTTCTCTTTTTTTAATTACTGTTGAAAAATACACAATTGCCAAATACGAGATGATCGTCTTATAGGTTGGGGGTTTTCGTGGATATTATGTGAAAAACCAATTGGGTTAATTGTTTCACAAACTTTCCACAAACTTCTTTGGCACCAGCAAAATAAAAACAAGTAAAACCGAAATAATAAAAAAGCCAAAAATTTGGTAACACAGTTCGGCACACTTTGCCTTCGTTTGTGGGGCCCTCACTCAGATTAATAGCTTTCATCGAAGTACAATGGATTTACCCAAGGCTTTACTGAGCCGACACCACTCCACCCTTGACACTATCACTCAACCTCACTTTCCGTGAAAGATTTTCACACCTGATAACACGACCGACTCTTGTTAACCTCGTCAGAGAATTTTTCTAACTACTTTCACTCAAAATGATAATAAATAAAAATAGCTCAAGTATTTAATCAACTGAAAATTAAATCACAAAATACTTGAGACAAAGGAAGACTTC